>PJEM01012555.1:0-46274 GCA_004023845.1 Helogale parvula | reverse complement strand
CAGATAGCTGTGAAATTAGGTGATTAACTAGTTGTTACTTAACCTTCTAATTTCTGTATAAGTCTAATTACATGAAATAGAAGTTGGGGTTCTGATTTTTTACTTTGCTTATCCATTTGGAGTGTCATTGTAACTACTGTATTGTAAATGATGGAAAATAATTGCATATGTTAAAAATAGTGTTATATTCTAAAAAAAATTAAAAAATAAAGTTAAACAACAACAAAAAATAAAAAAATAAAAAAATAAAAAAAATTTAGTTGTTCATCATTGAATTTGTTACTATATAACATCTTGAAAGGTAGTTTATTAATTTGATCTTATTATCTGTTTTTTTTCTGTAAGAATGAGTTATTAGTCAAAAAGACAAATGTAGGAAACAAGGCTTCTATTTATGTCACACTATGCATATTCTGCAGTTAAGAGTGTGTAGTCAAAGTACATTACCTGGAATGGAAAATGGAAAGTCCAATTCTGTCCTATCTCACTCATTTTAGGATCTTTGTAAAGCTTAATGTATTTAAATAATCACAATCTTGATAAATGAAGCTTTGGGTACCTGATAAATTGATAGTTGTTGATGCTAAGTCATCAATTAAAACTCTGGAGAGTTATAAAGTATAATTTAAGCACATGAAGTTTGAATAATGAAAAATAGACAGGGTGCCCAGTGGCTCTGTTGGTTGAGTGGCCGACTTGAGCTCAGGTCATGATCTCATTGCATGTGGATTCAAGCCCTGCATTGGGCTCTGTGCTGACAGCTCAGAGACTGGAACCTGCTTCAGATTCTGTATGTGTGTGTGTGTCTCTTTCTCTGCCCCTCCCCTGCTCACTCTGTCTCTCAAAAAAATAAATAAATGTTAAAAAAATTTTAAAGAAAAATATAAAATGGAAACGACGAAAATTAGATACTAGTCATATAATAAACATAGGATTAATTTGGTAAGAACTGCAAATACATGGAATTAACAAAAATATTTCATGAAGATTGGGTAGGGCCATGTGATGTTTCCCACAATTATTAAACATCAAGATTATAGTCAGAGAAGATGCCAAAAAGTTAATGTTTCTACACTTCATTGAAATTCTGGATTTAATTCTGTACATCATTCTTCTTAGAATATCTCTCTGAATCTCATATGTAAACAATAAACCACAGAAAGTATTAATTTAACAGTGCCATTCTTTAGGGTTTTTTGAAATATTTGTGGTCCTGGAGATGTTTACCATACTGCTAGGTTACTAGGTTATTGGCCAAAATATATCTCAAATTTAACATGTTATCACTAAACTCCTGTTATTCACCCACACACCCTTATTTCCTCCTTTACCTAAGCTCTCACAGTCTTCTTTACCTCAGTAAATGAAAATTACATACTACAAATACTCATATCAAACCTTCGTGTCATCCTTATCCTTTCTCACATCTCCTCATCTGACCCCTCAGAAAATCCTGTTGACTCTACCTTCAAAGACCATCCTGTGTTCACCTGCTTCTCACATCTACCATTAATCTTCACATATACAATCAACACCTAGCTAGTCTAGATTATAGTAATCTACTCTAACTAGTCTCTCTACCTATAACTTTGACCTTCTCCATCCCCAAGGGATGTGAATAAAAATTCATTCTAATATGTATAACAACCTCTTGTGACAGATGCTATTGTTAATGGTATGTCCAGTTTAACCATTGATAAACTAAAGCACAGAGTTTATGTAAGTCAGACTGAGAAAGACAAATGCTATATGATTTCACTTATATGTGGCATTTAAAAAAACAACAAACCAACCAAGCAACCAAACAAACAAAAAACAGAATTAGGCTTATAAATATAGAAAACAAACTGATGGCCACCAGAGGGAAGAGGAGGCTGAGTGGAGGGGCGAAATAGGTGAACAGGAGTGAGAGACACAGTCTCCAGTATGGAATGAACATGTCACAGGGAGGAAGGTACAACATAGGGAATATAGTGAATAATACTGTAAAAGTGTTGTGTGGTGACAGATGGTAGCCACACTTGTGGTGAGCACAGAATAATGCATAGTGACGTTGAATCACTGTGTTATATGTTCTATACCCAAAACTGTTACACTGTGTGTCAACTATGCTCATATAACAATAAAATGAATAAAATCAGTAGCTAGTAAGTAGTCAAACCACATAGTTTACATGCAAAGCATGAACTCTGTCATTACTCAGTATAGTTCTACAAAAAGATAAATATATCAATTCAGTCAACTCAATAAACCCTAACGGAGCAACTGCTATATATATTTGGCACAGTGTGATTGGTTACTGAAAGCTGTATGAGGCAGGTGGGATGAATCAGGGACCTAATTTTAGACCAGATTAATGATTTGGAAAATGTAAAATATAAGAATGTTAAATGAAGCATTCTAGTTGCTGAACACCATATGATCTCTGATCTCACTTAATTTAAGTTGACAAGCTGGATCATACAAAGGCATCATTATACCAGATCTTTTAGCAACAGACAAAGAGAAATGATTGGAAATTCTGTTCACAATTAGAAATTGTGAACTATGGAGAACATTAAATGAGCTGAGGCAATTTAATCAAAAGAAAAGTGGATTAATATCCCAGGTCATAACTTACTGCACATTTTGGAAACTGGTTGAAAAATCATGCTGCAAATTCTGGGCACAGCCAGAGAGGATGACAGGTGTAGGAAGGAGATATTTTAAGGCATGGCATGTAAATAGCTGGGAGTTGATCAAAGGCAGGCCAGAAAGAAGCCGTGTAGACAGCTGGTTTATGGGTTAGTCAAGGTCAGGTTGGAGTCTGAGAAGATGGCTCCTATCATACCACAGAGACCAGAGTTCAAATTTCAAGGTAGCCACAGCAGTATTCAAGCCTGGCACAGAATCGTAGAGCTAACTTCCTGACAGAAAATGTACATTAAATTAATCAGAAAATTTCTTTTATGACCAGTAGGGTAGTCATACCTACCCCCAGCCATCACCACCCAGAAAGATGTTTACTGAATAGCTATTTCATTGCCAGACGATTTTCTACCACGAAGGAATTACATGGAAAAAACATAGAAATGTTATGAGCTAGCCTTTTAATAAAAAAATTTCAGAGTTAATTGATATACACAGAATCCAAAATAATCAGAATGAAACACGATAGAATAAAGCAATATTAGAATTAGAAACAAAGCAAAGTTTTTAAAAGAGCCATTAATTGGTGAAATTAGGATAAACCCAATCTTCAGGAATAAATGGGCATCTAATAATGGTTATTTTGGAAAAGGACTATCTAAAGAAAGGAATGAAAAATCACACCAGAGAAAACTGTATAGTGCATATTTGGGAAATTTGAGAAACTTTACTCAGATTTTAAGTATGTGAGACAGTAATTTCTTTTAGAAGTTCTTTTTATGTCTGTATGGAGCCTGTTTGGAATTTAATCTGTCTTCAGAATGCACTTCAGAACTTGTATTGGGCTGAGAGGAGGAGTATTTTTCATGATAACCTGATGGTGCTAAGAAAGTCACACCCCTGGTCGAGAAGGGTTAACGGGAGCACCTCAGTGTAGACTCCCAGGGCTGTGTCCTGTGTAAATTCTACCAAGCAGCATAGATAGAAGAGAACTGAGGACTTGACAGTGAAAATATAAAGTAGATGACATATCTTTTCCATTGCTGTAGAATGAACTAATTAGATTCTAGAAGCTTCTGCATCTGAGATACTTTCTTGATTTCTTGGATCCAGTAGAGGGTTTGAGATTTCCACCTATGTTTGAAGGCTGCCTGATTATTGCTGTCTTCAACTTCAGTATTTTCTGTCCTGCCATATTCTACTATATTCATTTTTTTGGAACCACCAATTTTTATGATACTGTGGTGATATCTTGACCATCTTAGGAAGATGCCAGCATCTACAGAGTTAACTCCTCAACTGTACTTGAAACCATATTCGTTCACAGTCAAAGACTCACACTTAGAATGGTTGATAGGGCAGTGTTTCGAAATAGATTGTTACAGGGGTGGTGAAAGCAAACTTTTGAACTGAAAACCCTGTGAAGTGTTACTTGTTCTTCCTTTTTCATTGTTCTTTTTTATTATACCTGTGGATGACTCTAAAATATTTGGTAATTTAAGTAGTTGTAAAAAAATACCACTCATTTAGTATCTATGTGATACTCCTGTGATAGGTAGTTTATTAACTAATTTACATATGTTTGCTGCTGTGATTTGAAATTTCTAATTCAGAATTGTTATTACTTAGAGTAATTCTAGTAGATTCCACAAAATGAGTCTTAATATTTGCTGAGAGGAAAAGTAAACATGCAGTTCTGTTATCTCCACTACGGACATTGTTTTTGAGCTTTTACAAATAATGATGATATCCCACAGATATAAGAATAAATGTTTCTGTCCCTTTAATAATCATTTTACTGCTAAAATGAATAACTGATTTTGCTTCAAAACAAAATTAATAGGAATTAAGTAAATAATACATGAGTATTCATCTTCTAATTAATAAGGCTTCCTCTCTTCAGTTGTAATATTTTTGTTTGCTTGTTTTGTTTTGTTCTGGAGTGACTTAAAGATAGACTTACAAATAGGTTTCATTGTTTTATTAATTGTGGCCCTTTGTACATTTCAGTTGTAAGCAATCTATGACATTCCTTGGTATATCATGTTTTTAAAGTGTTTGACTCATGTAATTATAGAATTTCATCCTTATTGTCATGGTTCTTATTTGTTTTTAAACACCTTCCTCTATCTTTCATGCTGAATCATTCTGCAAATCAGTTTCTGGACTTTGACTCAATCTTCATAATCAGTCCAGTCGATAACTCAACCCATTCTTCCAACACTCTTACTTTCTCTATGATAAATGAATAGAAGTTATATTTAAACCATATCTTTCTACTTTTCATTGTTGGTGAATTTTTCTCAATATGAAAGTTTCAAATAAATATTTGCTATAAAAGGGCATACTTTATAATCAGTATGAAAATTACCTTTTGTTTTCCATTCTGCCCTTTATTTTTCTCTTAAAATGCAACTTATTTCAAATTTTAATACTTTTGAATACCTTTTGCTAACTAATGGTAGTAAAGAGCATATGCTTCTTATTCTCTTTAGGTCTCATTCATAATTTTATAGAAAAAGTCAAATTACAATTAAAGACAAAAATGCTACCCAAAGATTATAAGAAAAAGATTCTATCACTATATGAAATATATGACGGTGTTCTGATCTTTGGAGATTGTAAAATATGTGCAATATTACTGGAAAGTATGCTTCTATTGCTATATATTTAAATATAGAATAAGGTATACATAATTTCCCAAAGAAATATGAATTCACACCCACATTTTATAGAAAGTGGCTTATTTACTTGATGGGAAGACCCATTGCTAAGACCTGTAACAGTGAAAACCTCATGTGGAAAATTGTATGCATCCCTTAAAACACAGAAATAGGGGAAATTGCAGGTCAATAAAAATAATTTGATATAATGTTGGGTAAATAAATACCCTATGTATATGTACATAGTTGTATATAAATTATATTTGGAAAATTAATTCTGAGTCATTTTTTGCTTTATTTATTTCAAAAAAACTTTTAAATGTTTGTTTATTTTTGCGAGAGAGAGAGAGAGAAAGGGTGTGAGCAGGGGAGGGGCAGAGAGAGGGAGACACAAAATTCAAAGCAGCCTCCAGTCTCAGTTCAAGCAAAGAGCCCAACGCAGGGTTCAAACTCATGAACCATGAGATCAAGACCTGCACCAAAGTTGGACACTTAATCGACTGAGACACCCAGGTGCCCCATTATTTTTTGCTTTTGAGTAAACTTGAAATAAAGAAAAGAAATAATCACATTTATCTTAGGGTAAAAGATAGGCCTGTGTTGGTTAAATCTATTGCCATGAACATATTTCCTTTGACATTTAAAAAAAGACACGAAATAGTTTCAAGAACTCCTAATGATTATTTATGTATTTCACATTAATCATATTTGTCCTGATGTTCCTGGTTATTCTGTAGTAGAAATTCTAAAATCTCAGTAGTCTTCAAAACCAAAACATGTCCCTTCACCATACTACGTGTCTACTCCACACTGTCCACAATGATCTAATAATTTGGGGTCACAGAATATACAGGTTTCTAAGCAGAGGAAAAAATAGCAAATTAGATTTTGGTTCTTAAAATTTCTAAAAAGAAGTGACAAACATCACTTCTATTCATATTTTACTTAATCACATTATTTGTTCACACCTCAGTTTAAGAAGGTAGGGATGAACAATCTTCATCTGAGATAGGCCTGCAGATATGGATTTTGAATAGGATTCTTTTCTCTGTTGCTTCCTTACCATTTCAAATAAAATGGCTATGCCCTGAAGGCAGCAAAGGTATAATAAATACACTTTAGTCCCCAACCCTGCCAATATACTTGGTTTCTAATAAGTAAAATGCAAGACTCAGAAACTGATTTATTAAATGAATTGACAGTTTGATTTAGACTTATCATATGTGTTTATGTGCATAGTATATATTGCACACCATATGGTTACCATGAATACATATAAAACCTCCCTCTGCTTGTAATTTATTTAGCTAAGTAGAAAAAGTTTCTGCTTTAATTTTGTTGCTATTTTGGTATTGTTTAAAATATATTTATTTAGTCCTAAATTATCACCTTTGTAAGACAACAAAAGACATCAAAATACACGTTAACTCAGCTAAAATCAGAGTGTGGTTGGAACACATCTACCACTCTTAATCATGTCTTGTACATTGTGAAATGTGTATATTTTGCCCTGAGGAAAGCATATATAAATTATGAATAATTTGTGATATTGTTCCCTAATTTAACATTTCCGCTTCATGGACAAATTTATTCCTTTCAATGTATTATACAACATGGTGAGTTTTAAAATGTAAGGCTTCAAAGTCCCAAAGAGTCATTTTATAACCTATCCTAGTACTTACTGAGCACTGAGGCATGAAAAAAGTCTCTGAATTTTTCTACAGTACAGTTGCTATAATATTGAGGTGCTGTGTAGGCACAGTAAGAGGAGTCACTAAGAAATAGAAATCTAACTCTGTAACCTAGTAATCTTTATATGCTATTAATAAATTGTTAGTCTGTGCAGATAGAAATTTCTATTTATTAATGCCCTAATTGTTTTTTTTCTATGTTGAGTACATAAACATTTTATTCAAGTTAAAATTAGAATGAATGCTTCCTTTTATTTTCTCCTGCAAAATAAAGTGACTTCTATAGTCAAGGAACTTTTTAGACACCTAGAGATACACAAACATGGAAGAGTATATTTAGAACTGACTATAAATAGGTAATGCGTGATACAATGACCAGTAAAATAGAGACAAATGTACTATTACATAAAAATCATGCATTCAAAAGCACATTACTATAAGTAAGAATAAAACACAGTTTATGAACACTTTTCTGGTAGATGAGAATCAGAATGAACACTGATAGGCAAGAGGCAACAAGTACTATTTACATTTATTGTCACATGATGGTAAACTGTGAATATTGGTGACCCATAGCTAAATTCATCTCTCACTGCACAAAACTGTGCATTTAACAGAAAAATGCGCAGGAAATACACACTACAGGTAAACTCTCATACTCAGGTAATACAGAGAGAGGAATTGTTTTAGTCTTATGTAAAGAGTATTTTCAATATGTTTAATAACTATCTCTTGAGTGTCTCGTGCGCCAGACTTTGGCCCGAGTGTACAACAGTGATCAGACACATGACATGTCCTCATGGAATGCATGTTCTAGTGGGTTAACGCTTACATAACAAACAAAAAATGGCCCCTAAAATCAGTGTTTGAAGTAAAAATTAAACGATTGTGGTTTCCAAATATAACGCAAGATAATGGAATAATGGAGTAATGTTATTATTATCTTTTGTTATTCACAAGATTGAAGAGATGGAGAATCAACTGAATTAAAACAAAAAGGTCAATCAGACTCTTTCAGTATTTATGACATTGATGGTAGGAATGTAAAATGGCACAGCTATGTTAGAAAACTATTTGGCTCTTTATTATATAACTAATTATCAATTTAATATATGACGTAGCAATTCTACTCCTGAGTATCTACTCTAGACAATGAAACGTATATCCCAATAGAAACTTGTAAGTGAATGTTTGTAGTTACATTATTTGTAACACTGCCAAACTGGAAATAATCCAAATGCCCATCACCTGGAGAATTAAAAAATAAAGCATTAGATATTCACACACTGATAAACTATTCAACAACAGAAAGAAACTACCGATAGTTGCCATAACAAGGATGAGCTTCAAAGCACTATGCGAAGTGAAAGAACCCAGGCACAAAAGACTTTATATTACATGATTACATTTATTGGAAGTGTCCAAAATATGTTAATATATGAAAAAATCTATAAAGAAAGGAAGATTAGTGGTTGCCAGTACTGAGGATGTGAATGGGCATTGATTGCAAAAGGTCATGAGGGTTATTTTTGGATTGATAGAAAGATTTTAGAACTGTATTGTAAGGATAGTAGCATAAGTCTTTAAATTCACTAAAAAGTTATTGACTTTCATACTTAAAATAGGTGAATTTTATGATATGTAGGTTATACCTTATTCCTTAATAAAGCTGTTTAAAAAGGGAAGCAGGAACAAAAAGTCTACTTTTTAATTACATAATAAATCAATATAATGTATTAAACATTTTCAAGTATAAAGATCCTTAGAAAACAAGTACAATTAAGTAATCAGTGGTATAAAATACAAGTAATATGTAAATAGCAAATGGAAAATTCTGGTGGCCACAGTATTTGATGATAATTGATTAAATATTTATCTGAAAATCAAATGCTCTATATTGCATTTCTTTTATAACATTTAATACTGTTTTTTGAAAGTTGGTGGAGAAACATAGATTTTTTTACAGTATTTTAATGCTGTTTATCTCCTCGCTCTTATATATGCTTCAGTTGTAAGCAGTTAGGTCAATAACTTCTAAACAAGAAAGAAAATGTCAAGAAGCACCCAATTCCAAGTTCATAATGATAACACATTGACTTGAATAACAGTTGAAGATGTGTTGTTACCTGTGTTAATAAAGTAAATAAAGTACTTTGTTTTTACACTTTGCATACCTGGAAAATATCACAAACTGTGATATGTCTTTCAAAGTCACTAAATTTTACTCACTCTTCTGATTTGTATCCTTCTAAAATAAAGTCCCAATCCAGTGGTCATTCAAGGTAGTAATTGCACTGAATTTAAAGTAGATAAGCCCCGGAACGTTTGTGCCATATCTGTGTTAATCTGATTAATACAGAAGAGGATGTGTGATATCTGGGTATATTATGAAGCATGATAATAAATTCAATAGCAAAATAAACTCAATTAAGAAGTAAAAAACTAATAACAGCTGAAGCTACCCATGTAATTTCTCCCTCTCCTTCACCTCTGTATCTTTCTCTTAACTTTTAAAATGTCACCACTTATATTTAAATACATTGCTTAGTTCTTTGATGGAACTTTATTAAAATGTTACAAACAGCATGTGTTCTATGGCAGCTTCTTTTTTAAATTGAACTGTTCAGTTCAGAGTTCATCAAAGTTGTTAAAGATAGCTCTATTTATTATTTTTTACCATTTAAATATATTTTATTGTTAAAATAAACCACAGTTGATGTGTCCATTTTTCCATCATTGGATATTTGAAACATATTTTCTGGTTCCTATAATAAAGAGTGTCCTGAAATTCCTAGAAGTGAACTATACATTGAAGAAATGAACACATTCAGTTTTACAAGATGCTACCAAATTGTTTTCCATAGTGATTGCATAAATTTACATTCCCACCAACAGTGTCTAAGAATACCATTTATATATTCTCCTTACAAATGTTTTTAATCTTCAGATGCCTTCCTTTCTCCTACTAATTTAGTTCATATAGTGTTTTTCTTTATGATTTTAATCTGCATTATAAATGAGGTTGAATATATTTTCATAGATTTATTATCTATTTCTATCCTCTCTTCTGTTAAATAATTGATCATAGTTTATCAATTTTTCTTTTGGGATATTTTCTTCATGTTGATATTTGATTTACTTATAAGTTTTGAATATCTTTTATATTACTTAAAGTATTTTCTTCTTAGGGTGCCTGGGTGGCTTAGTTGGTTAAGCATCCAACTTCGGCTCAGGTCATGATCTCACGGTTCATGGGTTTGAGCCCTGCATCGGGCTCTGTGCTAACAGCTAGCTCACAGCCTGGAGCCTGTCTACGAATCCTGTTTCTCCCTCTCTCTCTGAGTCTCCCCTGCTCACTCTGTCTCTCTCTGTCTCTCAAAAATAAATGAAAAATTTAAAAAAAGTATTTTCTTCTTTGTGGCTTGAGGCTTTACTTTCATTATCAATACTCTGTCAGTGAGGCATTTTAAACTTAAATTATATGTATTAACATTTTTTCCCAAGACTTCTGATTTTATGGACTGCTTAGAAAATCTCACATTATTGTAGATGATATATCTTGTATTTTTTCTTAAGAATTTAAACTTAACTATAGTTCTTATTTCATTAAAAACATGGTAAGCATATAATTTATCCCTCAAACCTAGTTATATTTTTTGCAACATTTTACTATGAAAATTCATAACATTAAGAAAAGTTGAAAAAATCTTATAGTTAACATCCATTTACAGCATATATTCACGACCTAAACACCATCATCATTATTGTTTTATCTTTTCTTTGTCACTTATCTATGAGTTAATTATTCCTTTATTCATTCATCAAAGCACCTTGTTTGTTAGTACATTTCAAATGTTTCAGGTATCCATACACATTTTTCCAAATAGCTTCACCATGAATACTATTAACTAGAATTTGGTATTTATTTACAAGGCTTTTTTTCTTTGAGTTAAAATTGACTTCTAATGAAATTACCATATTAAAAGTATATTAGTATATTAAATAATTTGGTGAGATTTGACAAATGCATATACCTGTGTAATAAAAAATATTTTAAAGATACACAATATTAACAATACCCAGGATTATTCTTTCTTGCCTCTTCCTTTTTAATCTCCACTTCCAACAGCAAGAAAACACCACCATTCTGATTTTTTTCTACCGTATATTAGTGTTGTCTGCTCTGGAATCAAACAGTATGGAATCTTTTGTGTCTAGCTTCTTTTACTCAGCATAGTACTTTTGAAATTTATCCCATAGTGCATAAATCAATAATATTCCATTTTTATTGCTGATTAAAATTCCACTGTCTGAATATATCATAATATGTTTATCCATTCACCTATTTATGTCCATATGGATAATTTCAGTTTTTCAATATTATGATTTGGCTCCGAAAAACATTTTTATGTAAGTCTTTTAGTAGATGAGTTTTTATTTATTTTGAGTAAACATCCTGATGAAGAATTTCTGTGCTTTAAAGTAGCTGCATAGTTTTATATATAAACTATAAATAGTTTTATATATGACTATTCTAACAATGGTTGTGCCATTTTATACATCCCACCATCAATCTCTAAAAAGTTCTAGTTACTCTTTGTAATTATATTGGGTCTTAAAGTTAGGTAAGAGAAGTCCTCTACTTTTTCAGGATCATTTTAAATATTCTAAGTTCTTTTAATTTCCATGTAAATTTTAGATTCAGTTTGGCAATTTCTTCAAATATGCCTGCTGGTCACTGGAATTGCAATTGCACTGAATACAGAGATCAATTTAAGGTGAATTGAAATAATAGTAATATTGAATTTTCTGATTGATAAAAATTGTATGTCTTACAATTTCTTTGAGCCTTTAAATTTTATCAGTAACATTTTGTTTTTTTAGTGTACAGAATTTTTTATTTTTTCTAAATGTTTTGGATTTCAATATCATTGTAATATAGTTTTTTAAATGTTTATTTTTGAGAGAGAGACAGACAGACAGAACATGAGGGAGGGAGGGGCAGAGAGAGACAGAGACACAGAATTAGAAGCAGGCTCCAGGCACTGAGCTGTCAGCACAGAGCCCACTGTGGGCTCAAACTCACTAACTATGAGATGATGACTTGAGCAGAAATCAGATGCTTAACCTACTGAGCCACCTAGATTCCCCATGTAATGGAATTGTTTTAACTTCCATTTTCCAATTTTTATTACTAGTACATAAAAGTACAATTAATTTTTGCATCCATCAGTCTTTCAAAAACACTATTAGTACACAGGGTTGTTTTTAGATTCCTTAGGATTTTCAATGTGAACAGTCTTATCAGTTGCAAAAAAAGACCCCAATCTTGATGCTTATTATTTCTTTTATCTGACTTATTGTAAGGTCAAATATAAATGATATAAGTGAGTGTGGACATCTTTGTTTTTTCTTTTTTTTAAACAGCTTATTGAAGTATAATTTATACATAAAGAACTGCACACATATTTACTATATATAATGTGATGGGTTTGGACATATGTGAAAACCTATGAGACTATCATTACAGTCGAGGGAACTGACATATCCAATACCTCCAAAACTTTCCCATGTCATCCCACCACTACCTTTTCATAGTAAATACTTATTGTGAGATTTACCTTCTTAACAAATTTTGAAGTGTACAATACCGTATTATTAATTATAGGTACTCTATTATACAGCAGATCTCTAGGACTTATTTATTATCCAAAACTTTATACCACTAAATAAAATCTCTCTTCTTTGCCCACACCTAATCCTGGCAACCATTATTATATTTTCTGCTTCTATGAGTTTGACTATTTTATGTACTTCATATAAATAGAGTCATATGGTATTTGTCCTTTTTTGATTGGCATATTTCCCTTAGCTTAGTGTCTTCCAGGTTCATCCCTATTGTCACAAATGGTAGAATTTCCTTCCTGTTTTAAGGTCATATAATATTCCATTAAAGGTGTATGCCACATTTTCTTTATCAATTCATCTATTGATGGAAATGTACATTATTTCCACATCGTGGCTACTGTGAGTAATGTTGCAATGAATGTGGGTATGCAGATAGCTCTTTGAGATTTGGTTTCAGTTCTTTTGTATCTATGTCCTGAAGTGGAATTGCTAGATTATAGAGTAGTTTTATGTCTAATTTTTTGAGGGCATTCCATACTGTTTCTCATAGTTATGATACTATTTTGCATTCCTATCAAGAATATAAATGAGTTCCAATTCCCCACATTCTTTGTAAAACTTGTTATATATAGCTTTTGTTTTCCTTGATAGTCATCCTAACAGGTATGGAATGACATTGTATTATGGTTTTGATTTGTATCTTTCTGATAATTAGTAATATTGAGCATCTTTTCATTTACCTGTTTGTCATTTGTATGTCTTCTTTGGAGAAATGTCTATTCCGTTTCTTTATGCATTTTTAAAATTTTTAATGTTTTTATTTTTTATTTTTTTTGAGAAAGAGAGACAGTGTGAGCAAGGGCAGGTCACAGAGAGAGGGAGACACAGAATCTGAAGACAGGCTCCAGGCTCTGAGCTAGCTCTCTGCACAGAGCCCAGTGTAGGGCTCAAACCCATGAACTGCGAAATCATGACCTGAGCCGAAGTCAGATGCTTAACTGACTAAGCCACCCAGGTGCCTTTCTTTATGCATTTTTAAATTGGGTCATTAAATTAATTAATTTTTTTGCTATTAAGTAATAGCAGTTCCTTATATATTTTGGGTATTAACCCCTTATCAGATATATGGTTTACAAATATTTTCACTAAGGAATTGAAAACTTATATATTAAAAACTACAAAACAATGACGAAAGAAATTATCAAAGATACAAACAAATGGAAAGACATGCCAAGTTCACAGATAAGAAGATTTAATACTGTTAAAATGTGCATACTACCCAATCCTACAGATTCAAGGTCATTATTATCAAAATCCCACTGGTATTTTGCAAAAAAGTAGAAAAAACAGTTCAAAAAGTTAAATAGAACCACAGAAGACCTCAAAAAGCCAAAACAGCTTGAGAAATAAGAACAGAACTAAGGGTATCACACTTCCTGATTTCAAAATATATTATAAAATTCTAATAAGTAAATCAGTATGGTACTGGCATAAATATAAATATGTAGAACAATGGAACAGAATTGAGAGGGCAGAAATCTACTCACATTTAGATGGTCAACTGATTTTTAACAATGGTGCCAGAAATAAAAAAGGGGGAAAATATAGTCTCTACAACAAATGGTGTTGGGAAAACTAGATATCCACATTCAAAAGAATGAAATTGGACCCATAACTTACACATTCAAAAAAATCAACTCAAAATGGATTAAAATTTTAAACTTAAGATGTAAATCACTAACACTCCTAGAATAAAATATTGGATAGAAGCTTCATTACATTGGTCTCCACAATAATTTCAGGGAGTGACCCCAAAAGTATGGTCCATAAAAACATGTGAAAAGTAGACCTACATCAAACTTAGCTTCTGTGCAGTAAAAGAAACAACAGAGTGAAAAATCAATGTTTGGAAGGTTAGTGTACAACATTTTTTATAAATACAAAATAAAAATGAAAGAAAATAAAGACGCACATAAGAAGAAAAGGGCCAGGGTCTCTGCTCCTCTCCATTTAACAGACAGCCACATATTCGAATACAATGCCAGCCACATCCCTGAGACATGATGGTGATGGTCAGAGTAAACAGATTTGGCCATGGTGAGTGGCAGGACTGTTTTTAGCTCTGGAAAGGCAGATATCGTTACTATCAATGACCCTTTTATTGACATCAACTACATGGTCTACTTGTTCCAGTATGATTCTACCCACAGCAAATTCCACAGCACAGTCAAAGCTGAGAATGGGAAGCTTGTCATCAAAGGAAAGCCCATCTCCATCTTCCAGGAGCGAGACCTCCCAACATCGAATGGAGTAATGTTGGTGCTGAGTACACTATCAAGTCCACAAGGGTCTTTACTATCAGAGAGAATGCTGGGGCTCACTTGAAGGGTGACCGCAAGAGGGTCATCATCTCTGCATCTTCTTCTGATGCTACTATGTTTGTGATTGGCATGAATTATGAGAAGTATGACAACTCACTTAAGATTGTCACCAATGCCTACCACACCACCAACTGCTTGGCCTCTCTGGCCAAGGTCATCATGACAATTTAAGTATCTTGGATGGACCCATGACCACAGTCCATGCCATCACTGATACCCAGTAGATTGTGTAGGGCCCTCTGGGAAGCTGTAGTGTGATGGCTGAGGGGCTGTCCAGAACATCATCCCTGCTTCTACTGATGCTTCCAAGGCTGTAGGCAAGGTTATCCATGAGCTGAATGAGAAGCTCATTGACATGGCCTCCCTACTCCTAGTATGTCAGTCATGGATCTGACCTGCTGCCTAGAGGAAGCTGCCAAATATGATGACTTCAAAAAGGTAGTGAAGCAGGCATTGGAAGGAGCCCTCAAGGGTATTCTAGGCTACACTGATGACAGCTTATCTCCTGTGTCTTTAACAGGGGCACCCACTCTTTCTCCTTCAATGCTAGGCTTGACATTGCCCTCAATGACCACTTTGTCAAGGTCATTTCCTGGTAGGACAATGAATTTGGACCTTATGGTCCATATGGCCTCCAAGGAATAAGAGCCCCTGGACTACCTGCTGCAGTAAGAGCAAGAGGCAGAGAGAAGCTCTCAGCTACTGGGGGGTCCTTGCCTCAGCTCATGCCCCAACACACTGAGAATCTCCTGACCACCACAGTTTCCATCCCAGACCCCCTGAAGAGGGAGAGGGTCTTGGAAGCCCTATCTTGTCATATACCATCAATAGTGTACACTATACCCAGCCAAGAAGAAGAAGAAGAAGAAGAAGAAGAAGAAGAATACAATAATTGCCTTAAGCAAACTCTAATAGACACAAAATTAAATAACTAAGTGACTAAATCACATCTGATCTCTAAAAGAGGCAGATGCTTCTGAGGTCAGAACATACTGGTCAGCCATATCACCCTAATAAAATAATGACCTTTTGAAAGGTTTTCTAAAGGACAAAATTTAAAAAATTAAACTTGAAATGAATTCTGGAATGCCTTTTCAGAACACTCTGACATCATTTCATCATTGAAAAATTAAAATTCATTTCTCTTTGCTAACTTTTCTTTACCTTCTTTATTACCACCTAAACATTTTGACACCCAGTTGTATATGGAAACCTTAATAGCAGGGTTGACACAAAATAAATCTCACCATATCTGAACAGAAGTGAACCAGGAATGAATACAAGTTTATATTTCTGTGGTGCTTTGTAAGTGGAACTTGCAACTCAGATTCCAGAGAAGCAGAAAAAGAAAGAAAAGACATAGCAGGGATTTAGGAAGTCAAAGGGAGCAGAAAAGAGCTGGGGAGTAAGTGAATAAGTCCTGTTAGGCAGACACTAGTCTTTGGAACTGGATATTCATCAGAGAATAGCATAGGTAGGCCTCTGAGAGGGGAAAAATTAATGGATTAAGAGAAAACAAAAGCGGTTCTGAAAGGAAAATAGCTCTTGAGTGAGAAGGCCACGCTCTGAGAAAATACGCAACTAGAGAAGTGGCAGGAATTTGGAGTTGGTCCCAGACTTGCTGCTTTTCATCAGCTTCCAGCCTCCATTGTTCGTTAGAGAATTATGAGAAATAGAGAAGCAGAGAGCTCACTGAGGCATTTCATTGAGTTCCTGGATTGATATTAACATTTCCCAGGTTAAAAATATGAAGAGATGATCATTTTAATCTGTCTAACTTGCTTCAAGAGTACCACACAAGGCTAAACAGAAAAGAACCCATTATTTTTAAATCAAGGAAAATCTGTAGATATGGACTAGTTTATCATTTGCCTGTTATTGGTCAAATAATATGTTCAGATATTTTTAGGTTTCAAAATTAACATAGTATTGTCACATTTTTTTTTGTAAATAATCTTATCACCTACATAAGATTTAAAAAAAAAACTGGAATTAAGCCACTATACTCCTAGGTGCCACCCCCAAATACAATTATTTATATAACATATCTGCAACTGTCTAGAGAACGATGAAATAATATATTAAAAATTGTTAAACACAGGGACACCTGGAAGGCTGAGTTGGTGGAGCAGCCGACTCTTGATTTTTCCTGAAGTCATGATCCCTATGTTCAACTTCACTCTAAGCATGGAGCCTGTTTAATTAAGTTTCTCTCCCTCTCTCTCTCTCTGCCCTTCTCCCCTGCTTTCACTCTCTCCCTCTCTCCCTCATTCTCCAATATATATATATATATATATATATATATATATATATATATATATATATATATATAATGGATAAATAATAATTGTTAAAAACAAAAGTTGAAAACAACTATATCTTAGTACAATTACAAAAATTGTAGGTACTTTTAGTACCTATATTTGTAACAAAAAAGGTGGTTTACAAAATAATTATGCATAAGAAGAAATAATATAAAGGTTTAAGAATTATAGAAAAGGAAAAACAAATTTAATAGGTAAGAAAATAGAAGCTTTTCTTAAACAAAACAGATGAACATATATGAGGAGGGAAAAGAACGAGGCAAGCAAACCATGAGAGACTTTTAAAGACAGAGAACAAACTGAGGGTTGCTGGAGGGATGTGGGTGGGAGATGGGCCAAATAGGTTTTGGGTATTAAGGAGGGCACTTCTAGGAAATGAGCACTGGGTATTGTATGAAAGTGGTGAATCACTGAATTCTGTTCCTGAAACTAATATTTCATTGTATGTGAACTAACAAAAATTTAAACAAAATTTTGAAAAATATTATTCACTACACTGTAATTACAAACAAAAGATACCAGCCAAAAACCCAAAACCAATCAAATAAAAATTTTTTTCTTAGAAGCCGCAGACTCTGTGGAATATGGAAAATAAAAAGTAGTAGAGTTATGTTTTGTAACCTTGATTTTTGAAGTCAAAAACACTTTGGGGAGTGCCCGGGTCACAGTCTGTTAAGCGTCTTACACTTGATTTCAGCTCAGGTCATAATCTCACAGTACATGGGATTGAGCCCCATGTGGGGCTCTACACTAAGTGTGGAGCCTGCCTGGGATTCTCTCTCTCCCTCTCTCTCTCTCTCTCTGCCCCTTCCTCTCCTCAAAATAAATAAACAAACTTAATAAAAAAGGATCTTGGAAAGTAAAAAAGAGTTCTATGATCACATGAGTTTAGCAACTGTTGAGTTGAACAAAATTAATCTTCTTGAAGACTTTTCAGAGCCTTTAACAAACTAGCAGTGTTTATGATAAAAAAAAATAAATGATAAAGCATGAGAATTCTTTATCCTTATTTAGTTACATAATATTACCTGTTCATTCATTCATTCATTAAATGGAATGCCAATTAATATCTTGATTATTAGTTAACAACTTTTGCTGTAATCACAATTTGAAAAGGACTTCTGTGAAAAGTAAAATTACCACAGATAACAAATATTAATCTTTACAATCAAACCATGTAGCCACATACAATGCCCATTTCTTTCGTGAACAAAAACGAGAACTCAAATACAGCAATAAATTTTATTTAACATAACCAGCTTGTGATTTGTCTCCTTAAGTGGTTTAAATATTCCTTTTATAAGACTCAATCCTTTATTTAAAGAAATAGTTTAAATTATCATTCCTTATAGTCAATATGTTTGAGCAACGCATAGTTTAAAACGTGATTCTGAAACTGAACTCAAAAGAAAAAAAATAATCCCAACAAAACAACATCCGCCGCTGTCTGAGAGGAATACTATGGCCATGCTGTTCATCACTGCCACCAACATGGGCCTCACCTTACTGAGATGACTTTCTGGGATTCACTGAGCTATTTTGGAAGCCAAGAGAAGTGAGCCAGCCTGAGGAGTGGCTGCACCACAGTGGATAGTGGCACTCTGTGAGCATCCCCTTCCTCGTGGTGAAAGACAAGGGTGATGCTACTCTTTGACCCCTGATTCAAAAAATTAAAGTTCTAGGTGAATCTGGTCTTTCTGGGACAAATGGCAGAAATGACAGAAATTATTGATTACCTCTACAGGGATTCAGAGCAGTGGAAGATCTATGATCAATTCTAGAAGTCCTCTGAAGAAGACTGAAGCACTTGGAATTCTTGGAGTCAGGGAATCCTTTGACCCAAGAAGTGCTTCAAGGTCTGGAAATGGCTCCCAGGACATGGGAGACATGCTATAGAAGAGCACATTGATGGCACTCCACCCAAAAAGTAGATTTGAATTTTTTTGGTAACTGGACAGCTTTACCTCTCCCTTATAAGAGGGGAAAAATAAACCACAGAATCAATTAAAATAAAATACATTATTTTTTCTTTATAAAGAAAGTCCCTGTACTTATTAAACAGAGGGTGGAATAAGGAAAAACAAAGTAGTAAAGCTACAGATGAACCTGGATGAAGTGGGGGTATATAGGAAGATAAATGCAGTGTCTGTGGGATTGTGGGAGGCATACAGTAGGCCAAGCTTTAGCATGTTCACACATGCTGTTGCTGATGCTTCATGCCAGGTCTTCACCACCTCATCTTCCCTGTCCAGCTGGTAAAACCTTATCCATCACATATCAACTTCTCCACAGGGCCTCAATTTACCTTCTCAGGAAATGTCAGTTCCTTCAGTCTCTGTGCCTTTGGAAAACCTTGTACATCAGTAAAGTCTCCTAATGCTATCACTCACATAGGAGGAAAATGTGAAAATGTGCTGAATTAATTATTCCTGCCCTTTTATAGAGCTAGGCATAGAATAATATGGTGTCAGACTTAATTTTGTTCCGTGACTCAATATGAATATCATAGATGAAGATAAATTGTTCAGAGGGGAAAAGACACCATATCTAACCCAAAAGAAACTTTCCTGCATGTCTTTTATCAGATCAATTTAGTCAGTATGATCATGGCATATATTGTATAGAACAGAACAAGGGTTAACAAACTTTTTCTGTAAAAGGTCAGTAGTAGATGTTCTAGGGTTTGTAAGGTCTTTGTCTCAACTACTCAACCTCTCACTGCTGCTCTAGTGCAAAAGCAACCATGGCAATATGTGAGCAAAATGAACATGGCCCTGTTTCAATGAAAGTTTATTTAAAACACAGGGGGGCAAGCCATACTTGGCCCTCAGGCTGTAGTTTGCTGACACCTGTTGTAGAAGACAAAATTTCAATTAAAATTTTGCAATATCCTGCATGGGCTGTGATTATCTAATTAAAATGTCACCGGTTATAGGAAAATCTTATAAAAGTGTTATTTGACACAAGGGAGAGTTAAATAACTGGTTGTTAAACAGCAACCATAGAGAAAACTAACAAAGTTGAAAGTTAGTTATTTGAAAAAAATAATAGGATGGAGAAACCCCATAAAACTGTGAAGTAGTAAGAAGCTAGAAAAGAAATGACAATATTTGGAATTAAATTGGATATATTACTATATGCAAAAGGATATTAAGAAAATACCAAGTACTTTACAGCAATAATTAAGTGAAATAGAACAATCTCTTAGAAAAACAGAAATTAACAAAAACACAAAAATAAATGGAAAAGTTGAATAGGTCTTATTGTTTTATATCTAACAAAAGGTTGAATTAGTAAATAAATTCTTATGCAGATTTCCAGATACAGATGCTTTTCTTGTGAAATGTTTATGGAATACATGATGCCAAGTTTCAATAAACATTCTTAGAAAATTAAGGACAAACCCCTTTTCACTGATGTTTTAGAAGTCAATATGAAATTGTTTTGTAATGACTGTCCCTCAATAAAGTCTCTGTTGAACCCCTGCAGGCTGGGAGCCTGCATCACCCCATTTTTGACAAATTGCATTAAGAGTTCAGTTACTCTTGGTTACAACAGTGGTATAGTTTTGGCATTTAGAACTCAGTCTTTTCTATTAAAAATTTCCAATCTTGAGCTTTATTCAGAGATTATCTCTTATTCTCTCCTGCCACAGAGGTCATCTTTACTTGTGGGAAGTTGGTAAACAGGTAGTGTGAACTGGCAGAGAGATGCCCATTACTCCCAAATAAGACCTAGGATCTCCTCTCTTGGGGCTCTCAAGGGGGATACAATTGGCAAAATTGCTCTAATGATTGATCAGTCTGTGGTGGGAAAGTAATCCAGGACTCCCATGATCCTGTCTGCTTGGCTTGTAGACTCTGCTGAAGTCATTGTTTCCACAGAGACTGTGGGTGGGCCTTTCTCAGAGAGGTGTTCAGTTCCAGCTCCATCACTGACAATGGTTGGGGCTCTGCCAGTAGTCCCAATCTCTTTCCTGGGTTGGTTATCTCACTGATTGAGCAATGTCTCTAACTCTTGTTTCTTCAATAACCTTTGTGTTCCTTCACATAAACAACAGAAACTACCAGCCTACCTTTCTCTTTCACAATCTCTAAGATACAGAAAGAAACTTATGCTCATTTGCTGTCACAGATTACCTTCTCTAGAAAGCAGATTCTAAGGAGGGTACTTGCATGCAGGAAATCTACCAGAGAATGTTTCAGGATCATCAACCAAGATGAGAGAGCTTTTGGGTGCTAGAAACATGATTTTTAGAATTATCTGACGATAATACCTGTGCTTGTTCCTTGTACTATGTCCTATAGTTTCTTCATGCCTCACTCACTTTTGCATCATGCTGAGCATTTCCGCGCTATTGATGAAATCTGCAACATGTGGCCTACAAGGTCTGCTTTGCAGGAAAAGAGGCACTTCTCAATTATATTTACGAATCAAATACATTTGATATTAAAACCTGACTAAGACAAGACAAGAAATTTATACACCAATCTTCCTCAGAAAAAGAGTCTCAAAAAAATTCCTGCAGAATATTGGCAAGCAGAATCTAGCAAAATATGGAATGAAAAATGCATGATGACCATTGTAATTTATCCCAAGAAATCAAGATGGTTTTGAATTTTTTAAAAAAAATGTTTTTATTTATTTTTGAGAGAGAGACAGTGTGAGCAGGGAAGTGACACAGAGAGAGGGAGACACAGAATCCGAAGCAGGCTCCAGGCTCTGAGCTAGCTGTCAGCACAGAGGCCGACGCGGGGCTCGAACCCACAAACCGCGAGATCATGACCTGAGCTGAGGTCAGACACTTAACCAGCTGAGCCACCCAGGCGCCCCAAGATGATTTTAACATCAAAAAGTCAGTCAATGTAGTTTTCCACATTAATAAAAAAAGAAGAAAAACAATTTCTCATCGTAAGGTTGGACCAAAATCATCTGGTAAAATTCAAACTTTATTTATAATAAAAATATTTAGCAAATTTGCAGTTTAAAAATTCTACAATCTAAAATAGAACATCTTTAGAAACAAACAAAAAGCAGCTAAGGTTGTATGTAATGGTGAAATACTAAATATTTCCCCTTTGTGATTGAGAAGAAGGCATGGGTACCTAATGTCACTTCTATTAGGTATTGTTTTGAGAGGGATTAGCTGGTGCTATAAGGGGAGGATAGAAACATAGTGATTAGAATAGAAGAATTAAAGAAGTGTTTGTCACAGAAAACATTCTTTGCATTGAAAATTTTAAAGAAAATCAATAATGGAAGGAAGGAAAGAAGGAAGAAAGGAAAGAAAGAAAAAGAAAAGAAAGAAAGATAGAAAGAAAGAAAGAAACGAAGGAAGAAAGGAGAAAGAAAGGAGTATGGAAAAGAAAATCTTTACGAAACTTAGAAAACCACTACTAGAAACAGATTAAGAGACATTCGTAAGAATATAGGATAAAATCCACTAGATTCACCTAGGAAAAGAGAAATGTATTTTACGGTGTGGCAACCATCCAAAAGCAGATGAACAGGTGTGCATCTGTCTTTCATCCAAATGTAGGGAGAAGTATTTTGGCATATCTTCATGTGTATCACAGTTTTGGGGTTTTAGTTTATCAAGTTAAGCAACTCACTTTCTATTACTGTCTCCCTAAGAGTTTTTATAATAAATAAATGCTAAAATTTATCAAATGTTTTTAATATCTAGAGAAATACTGTGATTTTCTTTGTTCTGCATATGTGTTGAATTACTTTTAAAACGTTGTTTTTTTGAGAGAGAGCATGAAAGGGAGGAAGGAACAGAGGGAGAGAGGGAGATAGAGAGAGAATCTTACGCAGGCTCCGCGCTCAGTGAGGAGTCCAATACAGGGCTCAGTCTCATGACAGTGAGATTATGACCTGAGCCGAAGTCAAGAGTCAGATACTTAACCGACTGAGCCACCCAGGTGCCCCTGTGTTGAATTACTTTTATTAACTTTGTAATGTTAAACCAAACTTGAATTTTGGGGGAAAAAAACTAACTTGGCCATGATAGGTTATCATTTTTATACATTGCTGAATTTATCTTAATAATGCTGGGTCTGTGATTTTACATCTATACTCAGTGTTTCTCCAAGAATGAAATCAGCCTGTAGTTTTTCATTCCCATGCTGACCTTGTTGAGTTTTGGTGTCAGGTTTATGTTTATCTGAAAGTGTCTCTATCCCCATTTTCTAGAACTGAAAAGTTTCTGTAAGTTTAGAATTATTTCTTATTTTACTTCTGTTCAATTCACCCCTCAAATTCACTTGCACTAGGGCTTTATGACTATTCAATTGACTACTTGATTTCTTGCATATTGACTATAATTCAATTGTCAGTTGACGGCCTACTCACATAGTTATGGAACTCAGTGACAAGACTGAGAAAAATTCTACGTCTTCGAAGCATATAGTGAAACTGAAAAAAAAGAAAGATGCAAAGAAAAATCTCTAAAAGTAACCAGATGGAAAAAAAGAAAAAAACCCCTTCAATTGGCTATTGACTATTCAATTACTTTAATAATGATATTATTCATGTTTTCTATTTCTTATAGTCATTTTTATAAGCAATATTTGTTCTAAATTTAAAAGTGTGGCATACATATTTTCATAATATATAAGAATATTCAAAATATTTTAAGACTACAAAAATAATGTTAATACATTTATAAATAAATGACACTGAAATAGTTTTAGTAGCAGAAATTCATAATTTAACAACATAATTTTATACATAGAACCCAGTTATATAAGTTATTATTGATCAAATTATTCTAATATCCAATTTACTTATTTATTTTAAGAAAAGTTAGTGTTCTTTTATTTAATATGGCTGTTACTAACTAAATGATGTCCTTTCATGAGCCTCATTACACTGATATTCTTTATATCATTTATAACCTCCACAGTGGAAATTTTTCCTAACATGATTACTGAAATAAAAGCAATTTCATTCAACAACAACCATTTCATAATAACAAAATCTCTTATAACAGAGCTGTAAGAGAGATCTCTGTAACTGACTAAGTTACTGTATTTGTTTCCCAGGTCAGCTCTACAAAGTGTCATCAACTGAGTGGCTTAAAACGACAGAAATTTATTGTTTCTCAATTCTGGAGGCTTGCCATAGAATATCATGGAGTGGGAAAGAGCATGTTCTCTCCAAAACCTGTAGGAGAGTCCTTTCTTGCCTCTTCCTCGTTTCCGGCGATTTGCTGGCAATCTTTGGCGTTGTCTTGGTTTGCTCTATTCTCTGCCTTTGCTTTCACGTGGTATTTTCCTTATGCGTCTATATCTTCACATGGTCATCTTGAAAGGACGCCAGTCACATGGGTGTCCACTCTACTCCAGTATGACCTCATCTTAACTAATTACATAGGCAACACCCATATTTTAAGATGTCATTGTATATCCTTTTAGGGCAGCATAATTCAACCCATAACAGTTACCAAATTATTTTTGGGGGGGGGGATGTGGTTTGAAATATGGTTAAACCAAATTTCTCAACTACTTGAGATGCACCGTGCTATGGTTTAGATAGACTTCCACTGACTTCTGCCTTCTCCCTTCCATTCTGACAGCCAAACTGTTCCTCTTTTGAAGGTCTTTCTGTTTTTGGTTTTGTTTATTCCCCTCTGGATAACTTTCTGAGATTTTTCTTTTCTTTCTTTTTTGGTATCTTATCTTTTTTGGCAGTCTTACTATATGAATTTTTCTTATTCTTGCCTGAGATTTACTGGTTTTCATGAACATATGACTGGGTGTTTTCACAGATTCTATTTTGTTCCCTCTTCTTTTCCAGAATTCCTGTTAGATGTATATGAGATGTTCAAACTCCTTCTTCCATTTTCCTTAATTCACAAAATAGTTCCTATTTCTTTGCCCCTCTATGCTGCATTCTACATAATTTATTTTGATCAATCCTCTAGTTCCTTAATTCTCTCTTTGGCATTTTCTGATCTTTATATTTTTAAATAGAAGTTTTAGAATTTAAATTCAGTTCATAACTTTATACTTTTGATTATATTTTCATTTCTAGAAGTTGTATAGTTTCTCTTTAAAATAGGATTTCCAATTTCCTGTAAATGTTCGAAAGCATGCATTTTATTTCTTTAAATATAGTGACCATGATTATGTTATAGTTATCTGATGATACTTATTTCTAAAATACCTAAAAAAACCTTACTGGTTTATTAGTCATATCTATTGTGTGACTGGCTTTTACCATAATGTTTTGTGAAGAACGTTTTTGGTTTTTATTTTTATTTTTTAATTTCCTTCTCTCATAACAGTAGTTGTGGAAATTCATTTAGGTACTATATAGGAAATTCATTTAGCATGCACATTCAGTGCAGAACAACAAATCACCTGTCTAGAAAACTTTAGATTACATTTGTGGCTTAAGGTTTTTGAATGCCCAGGTAATGGTAATAAAGGTGGTAAGTCCTTCTGAGGAGTGAATAAGGGTTATAATTTCCCTCTGATTTTCTTATCACCAAGACAACTTTTCTTGCAGTCCCTTGGGGTGTAGCTGTATGGCATATTTACTGTCAGATCATTCTTGACCAGAGTGTGCACTCCTTTGTACTTCCTATGGAAGCACCTGTGGCTTGTCTTTTTTAATCTGGGCACTCAAGCTAGTGATCCCTATGTTCTGAAAATGCTCTCAGGTTAAGGGAGTTTGATACTCTCCTTACTTCCTAGACCCTTACTTTACCTTAAACGATTATTTCTTGCTATCTAATGTATAATGTGATGCTTTAAGAAATTGTTAAAATATGTGTTATCTAGCATTTCGGTTCTTTTCAGATAAAGGATTAGTCCAAATACTATTCCAGTCCTATCACAAAACATATGATACTTATTTATCTTAGTTTTTATTAGAGAACTAATAATAGGTACCAAGCCATGGACAGTCATCTCCATGAACCATATTTAATCATTTACTTTTAAATAGTCATACAAGGGGCACCTGGGTGGCTCAGGAGGTTAAGCAACTGAGTTTTGATTATGGCTTGGGTTATAATCTCACAGTTTGTGAGATTGAACCCCACATTGGGCTCTGTGCTGATAGTGAAGAGCCTGCTTGGGGTTTTCTCTCCCTCCTTCTCCCTGCCTCTTCCTCACTCACACGCTCTCTCTCAAAATAAATAAATAAACTTAAAAAAATAAATATTCATACAAGACACTAAATATAACAAGGCAGTGGCTATCTTATATGGTTTAATTACATACATCATTTTGTAATAAATAATTTACATTAAACATATTGAGGGGTTGTTTTAAGGAAGATTATAAAATTATATACAGAGTTGACAATAGTTAAAATAGAAAAATACTGACTTTTTATTTAGCTAGTTCTTCTATGTGTAAATTATAAAGAATATTTTACCTATATTTATCATTCATTAAATTGTGAAGAGCATTAGTATTTCCAGAGAATGAAAAATGTTTAAATGGGGAAAAGCTGGGATGAGAGAAACTTAGTGAAAGTGGTTTTCCCTTTGAAGTATCTTTAAGCATCATAGATGTTAAATGCTCACTATTTGAATAGCATTGTGAAAAGTTTCTGTGAATGCATTCAACCATTCACCTAGCCCAAACTTGCATTTTACAGATATCCATTAAGCATATTTTTCAGGAAGTTTTTCCTTATCAACCCTTCTCTGCTTCTCCTACTGTGTCATTCTTAGTTTTTTGGTGTTCCTATTTTCTTCCACAAAAAATAATCTACAGCCAACAATAAGTAGCTATTTTTACTTTATTTTTATTATATCCCAGAAATTTAGAAAGCATTTTGTAGCATTAATTTATTTAAAACTCAAAGGAGAGCTGAGAGATAATTCTCTTATTAATGCATTTAAAGGTGAGGAAAATGAGTTAAATAACCAACCCAAAGCCACACAGTTAATATAATTCAGATATTAACTGAATCTTGTCTGATTTTAAAGACAGATGCTCTGGGGCGCCTGGGTGGCTCAGTCGGCTAAGCCTCCGACTTTGGCTCAGGTCAGATCTCACGTTTGTGGGTTCGAGCCCCGCGTCAGGCTCTGTGCTGACAGCGAGCTCAGAGCCTGGAGTCTGCTTCTGGTTCTGTGTCTCCTTCTCTCGCTGTCCTTCCCCCTCTCATGCTCTGTCTCTCTCTGTATCAAAAATAAATAAAACATTAAAAAATTTAAAAAAATAAAGACAGATGCTCTGTTGCCTCCAAGGTAATAGATGTGTGCTACCTTTAAAGAGAATTAAAGAGTAAAAAATAAATTTAACAGCATCACACCAAGTTCTCTCCCCTACACACATGCATATTCAAAAGACCTGTTTTTAACATGTCATCTAATTGATCACCCAGTGATCAGTACTTCAGTTTTAAGTGGCATCACCTTCAGAGAAACATAGTGCAGAAGCCATAAAGTAATTTAAAAGGAATTTTACTCTTTACTCACATCTGCCAAAAACATTGTTGGAACTCTTAAGTCATAGCACTGATAAGTTCTTCCAATATCCTCTCATCTCTTCTTCCCAAATTCTGTCTGACACTTCTGAGAGTGTCTCACCCTTGTTCTCTTTCAGTATACAGACTAACAAAATTTACTGGGTATTTCTTTGTGGGTCCCCTTCCAATGCTGTGGCCTTTACTTTCTCTTTTGTTTTCATATTCTGAACTGGAATACTTAGAATTAGACTGTTAGAGAGGGTCTACCTTCTGGAAGATGAGGGAGGCTAGAAATACGTGTGTGTGTGTGTGTGTCTGTGTGTGTGTGTGTGTGTGATTGAGAGACGGGGTGAGGGGGAGAAAGATAAAACAGAATTTGGTAAAACAGAAAAAAGAAAATAGAAAAAACCCCAAGGGTAAAAAGGTGAAGAAAAAATGAGCTTGAAGTTGCTGTGGCCACTTTGCTTATTTTGCTCGGAAGCTTTATGAATAAATAAAATAACTGACTCTAAAATACAATCACTTCTCTGCAGAAATGTGACTATGGCAATGGGAGATATGTTCTTTAAGGCATTATTTTCTGCTGAAAACCTAAAGTATTCTTCCTTCGATACTTTAACAGGGTAAGCAGTTCCATAATATGTACATTTAATTCATAGAGATTAAATATGAATATTTTTAGATACAGCCACTTCAGAAAATATTTTATGAAACATTGTACAAAATGACACATTTACTCACTTGGAGTGCCTGGGTGGCTCCATCGGTTAAGCATCCCACTTCAGCTCAGGTCATGGTCTCACAGTTCATGAGTGCGAGCCCCACATCAGGCTCTATGCTGACAGCTCCCTTTCTCTCCTATATCTTCCTTTCTCTCTGCCCCTCCCTTACTCAAGCTCTGTTATCTCTCTCTCTCAAAAATATATAAGCATTAAAAAATTGTTTTTAATATTTAGTCACCAAGGACCAGTAGTATCTCTTCTAGGTTTATTAACAACAACAACAGCAACAACAACAAAAGGAAACACATTATTACACACAAACATATTTATAAATGTTTGTAGCACTTTTATGAACAATGGCCCCAAGCTAAAAACAACCTAAATGTCCAACAAATGATGAATGGATAAATTGATGCTTCCCATTTTAGAACACTACTCAGTCATTAAAAGGAATACATTACTGATACTTAGTGATAAGGATGATTATCAGAAGTATTATGTTAAGTGAAAGAAGTTGGATACAGAATATAAATATATGGTTCCACTTATATGACATTATAGAAAATTCAACATTATAGAGACATAAATTAGATCTGTTTCCCAGGGGCTGAGGTAAGGAAGGAGACTGACAACACAAAAGCTCAAGGGAATTCTTTGGAGTCATGAGAATATTAAATATCTTGGTAGTGGTGGTGACACTGTTTACATTTGTAAAACAATATAAATAGGAATGAATATTTTAATGTGTCACATATATAAATGTATGTATTAATGTATATCATCAAACTATTTTAAAGTATTCTTGAATATTAGGGCACCTGGGTGGCTCAGTCGGTTGAGCGTCCAACTTCGGCTCTGGTCAAGGTCTCACAGTTCATGAGTTCGAGCCCTGTGTCAGACTGACAGCTCAGATTCTGTGTCTCTTTCTCTCTCTCTGCCCTTCCCCCACTCAAGCTCTGTCTCTCTCGTATGCTCTAAATATTACATTTTTTTAAAAAACAAAAATATTCTTGAATATTATTTCTAGATATATATTTTTATTTTTATTTATTTTTGAAAGAGAGAGAGAGCACAATTGGGGAGGAACAAAGAGAGAGAGAGAATGTGAGAATCCCGATCTGATAGTGCAGAGCCTGATGCAAGGCTTCAACTTATGAACCATGAGATTATGACCTGAGCCGAAATCAGGAGTCACATGCCTAACCAACTGAGCCACCCAGGTGTACATATTTCCAGATATATTTTAAAACACTTAGGAGAATAACTGTCAACAACCCCAAAGTTTTCCAAATTCTATACTCTTCCCTGGGATTAACAGTTTAGGAAGCTACATTAATTTTCTAGTTCCTAGTTAACATATGGCTAGTTTCTAGTTAACATATGGCTCCCTCAGCATCGTACTGCTGAGACCTTGTTTCAGGGAGAGCCTTTGCTACATGAATGTTTACAATGGAAATCCCTAATCGACTTCTTGGTGCCTGAATAGAAGAGTGCTTTTACAACACCGGGCTAGTGGGGTCTGCCTCTACTGAGTGAATTGTAGCACTGGAGTAGGAGTGGGAAGGAAAGTGGCACCCCTGTTTTCTTGGTCATACTCACTTAAAGTAGAGCAACTGGGAGTAGTTTTAGTAACAGGGAGCTGGGACATTGGGGGATGGGGTGAAGAGTAGGACAAGGTTGTGGCTCAAAAACCACAGATTCGCTGTTCTTACCCAGATTTCATAGATTTCCTTGAATAAATCAAATTGTTTCTCAAGCTATTGTATGCACATAGGACAATTTCCAGAGATTATATATGGTTATTATTATTATTATTAAAAATAATTTTCACCAGTAAAAAAATGAGCGTTGTGCTAGAGGAAGGGTTTTACTGAGCTCCTCACTGACATTCCAGAAGTCCAGGGCAAAATTATCCTGACTTTCAGAGACTTCAAAGTTTCAAAATTAGTTTTGTTTATATAGTATTAGAGAATGGTTGAGGGAATGATTCTAAGTAGTTGCTACATGTATAAGCTGACACAGTACTTCTCGAATCTGTTGACACATGTTGCTACATGGGGAGCTTTTAAAAACATACTGATGAACAGGTCTTACCCTTAAGATATTCTGACTAAAGTGTTCTGGATAGGACCTAAGCATCAGTAATTTTCATAAAATTTCCTGGGATGATCCTAGCTGGAGCCAGATTTGAGAACCACAGATGAGACATTTCAGAGGGGGCTCATGATTTGGGTTCATAGCTGAAACTGTATGACTTTTGTGCTTTCATCCAACATTTAAAATTGAGATTACAAACTGTCCATAAGAATCTCTATAGTAAGTACTTATCCCTTCTTTACACCACTATAAATAAATAAAAATGAAAATAACTCAGACTATAAAGTTTTAATTGCTTTTTTTGATAGACATGATTTACACAAAATAAACATTTCTTTTCTCAGCCTCCTGATGTATATAATCATCTATATGAATGTGCTATTATTTATAAACCCATTAAGGGATTACAGTTATTAGAGCAAGGAAAATATATTAGCAGGACTTAGTAAATTTCATGTCTGCACAATATGGCAATCACATATCTTTTGAGAAGTAATGCCTAAAAGAGATCCAGAAGCACATAAGAGGTTGCCGGGCAAATATACAGAAAAGCCATGTCCTAATCCTGGAAGAATTATTCTTCTGACTTTATTTGGGACCCCTAATCTCACATAAAGTAGATTTGACTAAGAGGTTTCCAAAGATTATGGTCTTAATGTATCCAAAATAGGTAGAAAATTAAGAGCAATATTTCTAGAAACCGTGCTCTAATATTACACAATCCTTCTCTTAGAGGATAGGCATTTCATTTTGCAATTGCTCTTTTCTCCTATGTGATTTTACCTAATTATATAAGTGGACTATGTTTGGTCCAAGATTATTATCGTTACTGTGACAAATTTATTTTTAAGTTTCAGTTTGTGAAGATATTACTAGTGAAATCTATTGTTTTTAAATTCTTCAATCCTTTTAAAGGTGTTAATCAACACTGTGACAAGACTGTTCATGAATACCATTTTTTTTTACATTTGGAAAATTATCAAAAATAATTTAATTAAGCTTTAACAAGAAATGCTAAATGTAGATTGTGATCTACATTGTAAAAATCATTGAATGTTAATATCAAAGGCAAAATATTACCCATCATTCTTACCACTGTCACTTGAAAAGGAGGGTAAGGTATTTAATGTGCTCATCTCTTGAGAGCACATTTTGCTGGGTGTTTTTTAGTGTCTCTTAACCATCCCAGGTCCGGGTATGTTTGTAGAATAGCTAATTTTATGATAATTTAAATGACATAAAATGTGTAATAAGATACAAATTTAAATACTAGAGTCAGTGGTTTTAAAACAAAAATATAAATAGGAACAGACATAAACAAGGCCACTCAAATTTTAACATCTCAAAAATTTCACCATAACATTAAGGTCATAGAGCCTTGAGCCAAATGGGAGTTCAAGAGGTTGTCTGTCTTCACTCCTTAAAATCACAATGTTAAAACAGTATTACATATTCATATCTTCCTTTTTTTTCAACCTCACATCCTAAAATACTAGCAAGTTGTTTTGACTCATTCTTCAGAGTATCTTCTAATCTTCTTTCCATCTTCTGCCCACTGCCATTCTAATTTATTCTTGATATAGAAAAGTTAACATATAAAAAGTAAGAATTCATATAAGATATTTTCCTTTTTTGCATGTTCCTGATGTCGAATTAATCTTTGACAGAAAAGGAAAAATGATTCAAAGAAAAATTTTTCATTAAATATGCTGGAACAACCATATATTCATGTGCAAAAAAAAAAAAATCTTGGCACAGATCGTATATCTTTCACACAAAGTAATGCAGGATGAGCCATAGGCCTAACTAAGTATAAAATGCAAAAGTAGAAAACTACTAGAAGATCACACAGGAGAAAACGTAGCTGATTACAAATTTGATTTTTTTTTTAGCTATACTGGCAAAAGTATAATCTGTGAAAGAAAATGTATACATTGGACTCCATTAAAATTAAGATTGTTGTTCTGCAAAAGACATAGGAATGAGGGAATGAGAAGAATCCACTGACTTTGCAAACATATCTGACAAAAGACTAACGTCCAAAATACATTAAGATCTCTTAAATAAGAATAAGTACTTAACTCTTTTTTTTTTATTTTTTAACGTTAATTTATTATTGAGAGACAGAGAGACAGGTCATGAGCATGGGAGGGGCAGAGAGAAGTGGAGACACAGAATCTGAAGCAGGCTCCACTGAGCTGTCAGCACAGAGCCCAACGCGGGGCTCAAACTCATAAATCTCAAGATCATGACCTGTGCTGAAGTTGGATGCTTAACTGACTGAGCCACCCAGGGCCCCATTAACTCTTAAGAATTAGAGTAAGAAGTAAGTAAACAACCCAATTAAAAAGTGAATACAATATTTGAGCAGACATCTCACCAAACAAAGTACAGATGGCATATGCATATGAAAAGATGATCAATATCATATGTCATCAGAGAATTACAAATTAAAACAATAATAAGATATCACTACACATTCATCAGAGAGGCTAAAATCCCAAAACACTGACAACACCAAATCCTGACAAGAATGTGGAGCAATAGCAATTCCCATTTGTCAATGGCGGGGATGCAAAATGGCTCAACCTTTTTGGAAGGTAGTTTGACAGTTTCTTATGAAATTAAACATTTTCTTAATATACAATCTAGTGATTTTTATTCCTTGCTGTTTCATTAAATGCGTTGAGAACTTCTGTTCATGCATAAACCTGCACAGGAATATTTAAAGTGGTTTTATTTATAATTGTCAAAACTCAGAGGTAACCAAGATGCTCTTCAATAAATAAATGAATAAACAAACTGTGGTACATCAAGACAATGGAATATTATTCAGCAATAAAGAGAAATGAGTTATCATTCCACAAAAAGACATAGAGGACACATAAAGCATATTGCTAAGTGAAAGAGACCAATCTGAAAATGTTGCATAATGTATGATTTTAACCTCCTGGAAAAGCAAAACTATGGAGACAGTAAAATGATGAGTAATTGCCAGGGGGTCTTGGCAGGAAGAAGGGATATTGTATGGGTTTTGCACAGGATATTTAGGCACATGAAATTGTTCTGTATGATACTGTAATAGTGAATACATTTACCAAAACCCATAGAATGTACAACACAGAGAGTGAAACTTAATCTAAACAGCAGAATTTAGTTACTAATAAAGTAACAATTTTGGCTCATCAATTGTAAATAAGTACAGCACACCAATTCAAGATGTTCATAATGAGGCTCCTGGCTAGCTCAGTCAGCTGAGCCTCCAACTCTTGGCTTTCATGAGAATCCCAGGGTTGTGGGATCAAGCTCCGTCTTGGCTCCACACTGAGCATGAAGCCTGCTTAAGATTCTCTCTCTCTCTCTCTCTGTCTCTCTCTGTCTCTCTCTCTCTCCCTCTCCCTCTGCCTCTCTCCCCTGCTCACACTCTCTGTCTCTCTCTAAAATAAAAAAAAAAAAAAGATGTTAATTATAACTCAAACTGTGTAGATGGTAGAGGAGTTGAGGGATTATAAAAGAAACTCTGTACTTCCCACTAAATTTTTCTATAAGTCCCCAAACTGTTCATTCTAAAGTCTATTACTTGTTTAGAAAAAAAGTTCTGTTAGCTTTTTTACTGTTTTAGAATAAAATTTAACCTCTGTTCACTTTTCTTTTAAGGTCCTACCTGCTATGTTTCCTATCTCTCTTTCTTACTTCATCTTCTATTTTACTTGTCCCAATTTTCCTTCATTGTGTTAACCAAATATAACAAACCATTCCAATTCAGGACTCCTACAATTGCTATCCCTTTAGTAATGTTTTTACTGTAAATCTTCATGCCTTCCTTTCATTCATACTCCTTTAAAGAAGACTTTAAGTATCAATTCATCTTGAGTTCTTTTTACGTAGGCCTTATCCATAGGTGATATTTTCTTAGGTATGTTTCTCATGTTTCACCTACAAAAGAATGAAATTTTATAAAATCAACTACCTCATTTGTCTTGTTTACAATTGTCACTTTACAACTGTGTCACAGTCTAAATAATGGCCATTATGTAATAGTCACAGAATTAATTTTTGAATAAATTAATAATTAGACTTTGATAGTCCAGAAAAATAAGAACTTGAAAGTTTGGTGACCTGTTAATGTCCATCCAGGTGGAATGTCATAGGAAGAGAATCTAACTTCCTGCTGTCTCTTTGAGCAATGAATATTCATCTACAGTGAGCTGTGAGGCAGTGCCGCAGAGGATAGTCATGGCACCCTGGCATAATCTTAGGGAAATAGAGTGGTTTTCATGAAGATTGTCATGTGGTTTTTATCAGTTAGGTTGCAATAAAAACTTAAATAAGTAACAGTGAAAATAATTTTGATATATATATTAGGTTAAAATATGTGGATTTTTCTTAAAACTTTAAGCGTACACTGCATGCTGATTTTCATTTACATACGTTACAAATCAAGATCAAATCCCATCATTATGATCTACAAGCACCAAATCTCCACAATTATTACTCTGTCTCATGACAGGCTTTTCCAGATAAGCCTCCTTAGGTCACATCCAGGTCACTTCCCATGCCATTATTATTTAAAATGCATTTTAACAAGAGAAATTTAAATGCCCAGAATTTTTTGTCTGAAGATTGAATGGTGCTACATATCAATCAACAGGTATTTGAGACTTCTGGATAAAGTTATTACACTCTGGGCTACACAACTGGATGAGTGATTCATTTCTTTTTCAGGTTTATGCACATTTAGGGCCATATATTTAATGTTAGAATGAGATTACAAGTTCAGAGGAAACATAAAATATATAGTAAAATTATTAGAATGATCCTCAATTTGGTGGGTTTGAAAATCTTTTGTATCACTTTTCATTTCCTTCCTTTTAAATACCCAGAGATGTTCTTTTTAATAGGTCTAAAATACATGAAATTTGGTGAGGTATATAATTAACTTTAAATCAATGTTTTCAACAAAATTGAACTATACATAAATATAAAATATAAGTTTAATTGATATAACCACTTATGGCAAGATAATACATATGGGTAAATTATCATCTGTTACCTATATTATAGTATAGTCCTCTTCCCCCAAATAATTTAAGTTGATTTTATTGAGATAATAAACATTTATTGATGAAATGAGTGCCCTACCATACATAGTGGCGTAAAATTTTAGACTCTTTAAAACTTGTTACTGTCCTAAATCTTTACAGTGACATTTGAGTGTCATTGTCATTTCATTAACATCGCGCATCATTTTATACTTCAATTAGGTAACTGCAGATCTTAATGAGATTTTAGTAGTAACAGTATGCACAATCATAAAATTTGTGAGTTCTTGTGGTGAAATTAAGCTACAATGCTTATGTGGAGTTGTAAACTTCCTGAGACAGCTCAAGTAAATGGAGACTGGGGCCTATGGCTGACTTAAGGCAAAATTTATCCCATACAGTTTCATGGGCTCTTTTGGATTCTCTGCTCCTTTCTATGCAATCAATGATCACATCAGCACTTGAGCCACAGGGCACTTGATGTCCAGGGATCTCCTTTCAGGCTTAGAGGGAGTGATAACCTTTAAATAATCTAATCCATTTTCCTTACTTTGTGTAAAAAGACCCTGAATCCCACAGAGGCCCTGATCATTGATATATAGCTAAGGTGTTGCAGAAATAGGCAGAGAAATGGGATTTGATAATTCATATTGCCTGTGTAATTTGTGTTATCTCTGCCTCAAATCAAAAGCAAGCAATCTGTAACCATATTCTGGAAATTCACTGGTGAAAGGTCAAATGAATGAAAGTGTAAGATGTTAAGTCCAGTGCCATTTTATAAGGGAGAGAAAGAAATATTCATGCGACCAATATCAGCAGTGATTATATGCCACAGAGAAAGAAATTGGATGATGTATGTTAGAAATGATAAGTGTATGTGGTAGGGGGACTCACATGCTTTGTCAAGCTTACCAATACCTTCATATTACTCCATGAATATTAAATATTCCTTAAATACATCATATTTATGACTCATCAATAACAATTGACAAAATCTATCATTCTCACCATTAGTTTTCAGGACTTCACACATATCTGATTTTCCTCTTTCCCAAATGGCTATTTCCACTTAATTTCCTGTGGTCTCTCCTCAACCCCCTCATTTGTAGATATTGGAGTGCCCAGGGATCCTTGGACTTCTTACTCTCTTGGTGCTCATATTTAGTATGAAGCTGCTGATTCCTCCGTCACCCCAAATCTATTTCACCCATTCATCTCAGTCAGATGGAATACTGTCTTTGTAAATGTTTCAGCCAAAATCTTTGGCATGATATTCAACTTTTCTCTTTATATTATAAATTACGTCCAATCTATTAGCAAAAATATATACAGATGCTGAGCACCCCATCACTATCTCTAAAGCCCCCACAGTGGTCCAATCTACAAATGTCTCTTCCCTCAATTCATACCATGTTTCCCTGCTTCTCCAATTACTTTTGCAAAGGCTTTTCTACACAATACATCAAAGTTATTTTATCATCCTTTACTTAAAGACCTCCATTCCTTTATGTATTTCTTCAACAAATATTTATTGATTTTCCAGAGATTCATTCATTGATTTATTCATCAAGATTTTCATGTGGTGGACTCTCTTTAGATGCTTGATATCTATCCCTGAACAAGCAAAAATGATACCATGCATTTATAAGCTTACATTCAAGCAAGGAAAACACAATAAACAAAAAATACAAATTAAAACAGAAATTATAATTTTGATTAGTAGTTTTATGAGGAATAGTAAAAGTAGATTGAGGTAAGGGGGATCCAGAATGCCAGGTTGTTAATGATAGAGAGAAACACAAGCAGGCTGTAGTATTAACACAAGTGGTTAGAGTAAGGCTCATGGAGAAGGTGAGATTTGAGCACAGATTTCAGGGAGATAAAAACCTAAGTGAACATCTTGAGGAAGAGTGCTCTAGGCAGAGAGAACAGTAGGCACCAAAGTCAAAAGGTAGAGCCTGCCTGGTGTGCCCTATTCATTTTGCTCCAGTAATGCTACTCCTTGAGACTTGAGTCCTCCACCCATGCTCTTGAACCAGGGTCTTCATTTCTGCTGTTCCTTCTTCCCTGAATGTGCTTTTACAGTATTTGCAAGGCTCAAATATCAAACTCTTCCACATCTTTGCACCAATGTGACATCAGAGGGATCTTCCCCTGACCACATTGTTTAAAATTGCAACTCCCCCGCCCCGCCTTGGCATGGTCTACCTCCCTTTTCTGCTTTAATTTTTATGATTCTACTCAGCATAATCCTTATACTATATAATTTATTTGTCTTATTTATTGTCTATGTCTCATCCTAAAGTTTCATCTCCATGAGGGTAGGGATTTTGTCTATTTTATTTATTGGGCTATCCTGAGCACTTAGAACAGTATAAGTCACTATCTTTTGGGGCTATCCTATATTTAAATTTTTTTTATTTGCATTTATTTATTTACTATTTATATTTTAAAAATTTTAATTCCAGTATAGTTACTATATAGTGTTATCATTAATTTTAGGTGTAAAATATAGTGATTCAACAATTCTATATATTGCTTAGTGCCCATCATGATAAGTATACTTTTAATTCCATTCACTTATTTTACTGATCCCCCAACAAGCCTTCCCTCTGGCAAACACCACTTTGTTCTCTATAGTTAAAAGTCTGTTTGGTTTGTCTCTTTTTTTCCTTTGTTTCCTTTCCTTTCCTGTCTTTTCTTTTTTTTATTTTCTTTTCTTCTCCCAAGATTTTATTTAAATTCTAGTTAGTTAATATATAGTGTAATAACGGTTTCAGGAGTAGAATTCAGTGATTCATCACTTACATACAACACCAAGTGCTCATCACAACAAATGCCCTCCTTAATACTCATCACCCATCTAGCCTAACTCCCACCCACGTCCTTTATCAACACTATTGTTCCCTATCTTTAAGAGTCTCTTATGGTTTGCCTTCCCCTCTGTTTTTATCTTATTTTATCTTCCCTTCCTTTCTCCTAGGTTCATCTGTTTTGTTTCTTAGTGAAAGCATATGGCATTTGTCTTTGACTGACATCACTTTGGAGTATTCTCTATTTTAATCTAGTGATGGGATTTTCAAAGCATTAAATAAATAGTCATAGGATGAAAAAAAGTGGATGCTTGTTTTAGTAGCCTGATATTTTCCACTAACATTTGCCCATCATATATAAAACAAACAGATGAATATTATGGTTATATAAGAGACTAACATTAGAGGAAGCTAGATTAAGTATAAACCAGATTATAACTCATAAGGTTGATTGAAGTCCTTGCATTTCTAAATATTTAAATGGTAATATTATTAGATTTCTCCCAAACCACGGATCAGCTGGATGAGTAAAGTATGACTTCTTGGAAGGTGCATCTTCATGTCATGAAAGGGTATTGGAATGCTGATCAAACATTTTTTTAAATGTTTAATACTCTACAAAAGTCGCTGGTAATTATAATCACACAGAAAACTTCTATACAGCTCTCTTTTAAGTTTGAGACACGTTTTTCCCTCTAAAATTCTATCATTTTTTAGATAACGTCTGTACTCTTGGTGGAGAACCACCCTGTCTGGGTAGAATGGAAATTCAGGCACTTTGGAGTCCTTTGGCTTGGTGCAGTCCAATCTACCAGACTATGGTTTTCATAATTGCAGGAAAGTATCTCCCAGAGAGGTCATTTAACAACTAAGTGGTATGGTGGAATAAGAGGTCATGCTACAGATAGTGTCCATATTGATTTTTGTCATGAGTAAGGTCAGGATCAAACTTCATTCTTTTGAATCAGTTGTCTCAACCTCACTTTACCATGAAAACCTACTCTTGCCTCTATCAAATTATCTCAGAATCCTTGTCAAATTCAATTGTTCATAAACATAAAAGTTTATTTCTAGATTCTAAGTACTATTCCATTGATCTGTGTATCTGTCCTTATGCTATGACCGTACTGTCTTGAACACTTTGTTTGGTAGTAAGTTTTAAACTAAAGAATTATGAATATTCCAACTTTGTTCTTATTTTCGAAGTCTGTTTTAGCATTTCTATGTCTTTTGTATTTCCATATGAATTTTGGAATGAGGTTGCTGATTTCTGCAATAAGTCCAGACTGGGTTTTGTAAGGATTGTGTAGATCAATTCGGAGAGTATTGACACCTTAACAATATTAAATATTACAATAGATGAACATGGGATGCCTTTCCATTTATTTAGATCTCTTTAAATTTCTTTTAAAATTTTGTAGTTTTCAGTGTGAAAATTGTATACCACTTTTTATTTTTATGTATTTACTTTTAGTACTATTTGGTTTGTTTTAGAGAGAGAAAGAGAGAGAGAGAGAGAGAGAGAGAGCGAGCACAATAGCAGGGGAGAGAGGCAGAAGAAGCCAGAGAGAAAATTTTAAGCAGATTCTGAGCCTGATGAAGGACTCGATCTCACAACTGTGATATGATGACCTGGCTGAAATCAAGAGCCAGGTGCTTTACCAAATAAGCTACCCAGGTGCTCCTATATTACTTTCTAATTGATCCCTCTGTATTTTATTTTTTGATCCTATTGTAAACTAAATTATTTTCTTAATTTCATTTTTAGATTATCCATTGCCAGTAATTGAAAAACAATTAATTTTTATATGTTTATCTTTTATCTTGCATCTGCTGGACTTGTTTATTAGAGATATTTTTAAGGACAAAAGTACAATGGGGAGGCAACCTTAACACATTTATAATGTTTCCATGGTCTGAAATATTATGTTATGAAAGCATGCAGAATGTGTCTGGATATATATATAGGCAGACTGTATCATGCAAAAGCCATGCCAGACTCTTACCTCCAAGACTGGAGGAGACCAACGAGTCTTTTTCTGCAACATTTAGGGCAGTCTTTGAGGGAGACCAACCCCTCCCTGTATTGCTTGTAGAGAGTCTTCCAAACTCTGTGGGGAGACCATAGGTGCAAGAACACAGACCCTTTAGAAGCTAACAGACTCACTGATATAGTTGGGCCAAATCAAGTTAAAGTGCAGAGTTGAGATACTGGTATGGAAGAGAGAAAATTAAATAATTCTAGGATCAACAAAATTCCACAGCTATAGAAACTAAACAGACAAGGACCTGAACACACACACATTTGATGATTTAGTATAAGACCAACAGTTTAAGTCAAACGTTTAAGAGGGGAAATTTTTTTTCAACATTTATGATTCAGAAGACTCATACTAAACATACATAAAAGCAGATTGAATTTAAAAGTAACAAATTTTATACTTACATATATAAATACCCTGTTAGCATTGTTATCTATGGCAATTGAGAGGCAATAGAGATGTTACAATTAAAGAATAAAAATTTTAGCCATAAAGATGTTGTTTTAATCTATTGGAACAAAAGTATTCATATATTATTTTTGTAATAAAATACATTTTGAAAAATCATTATAATACAGTGTGAGAAGGTATTAATAAATGGGCAAAGATACAAGGTGTTATGGAAAAGCAAAAGCAAGAATATCTACCCCTGCCTTGAAGGTTTAGCACAAGCAACATATATGTTGTGGCCTGAAGGCCAGGAAGCATTGTATCAGGTATATTCTTTGTGGAGGGGAAAGCTGTGCTTTCTCTCAGTTATCACTGGTCACTTCTGCAAATGCATGCTTTTAACATCACCTCTTTGGAAAGTGGAAAGTCTCTATTCTATTTTTTCCAAGGAATTGCCATTGGAATTGGCTGCCAAACAGAGACAGTATGAGTGGCTACAACCCTCTTAATATCTCCCAGAGTCTCACCCTGATCAGTTCCAATACCCTCTAATTTCGCTCTACTTGGTGAAATTCTGGAGTTATTCAGGAGATAATTTCACATATTGAAGAAATTATAAGTAACCCTAAAACAGAGACAAAAAATCAGCTATCGATATATGGCTTGATCGCTAAGTGGGGACCTGAAACCGAAAAGGGTCTATAAATCATATTAAGGGATTGGACACTTCTCGAAGATAAGAGTAAGATTTTGAATGGTCGAGTAAGGAAATGGCATAATTTATGTCCTTAAAAGATACCCAGAACACGGGCACCTGGGTGGCTCAGTTGGTAAGCTTCTGACTCTTGACCTTGGCTCAGGTCATGATTTCGTTGTCATGATATCAAGGTTGTGAGATCAAACCCCATGTGGACTCCGTGCTGGGAGCCTGTTTAAGATCCCCCCACCCCTCTTTCTCTCTCTCTCTCCCTCTGATCTTCCCCATTTGCACTCTCTCTATAAAAAAAAAGATACTCAGAATGTAAAGCCATCTCATTGTGGCAATGAGAGATAATGGTAAATAATCTGAGTTACACAATATACTATGAAAAAACAAAGGGTGATTTTAAAAAGGAAAATTGTAAGTCAGTTGAACTGAGAAGTATAGATATTAGTAAAAGGAAGTGAAAAGGACCAACAAGTTCTCTATAAGATCCAAGAGTAAAGTAAATTTTGTCTGGAATTGCACAAACCATTAAAAATAATTAAGTGAACATAATTATCTCCTTTAAGAGTTTTGAAATTAAATTTTTATGCAAATTTGATATTTACTCCAATATCTTAATACTCCTAAAATCTGTTGAAGATTTGACAGATTCGTGATTTTTATCCTAAGAAATTATTATTATTTTTCTAATGTTTATTTATTATTGAGAGGGGGGCAGGGGCAGAGAGAGGGGAAGAGGATCTGAAGTAGGTTCTAGGCTGACATCAGAGAGCCTCCCGTGCTGGAAGTTAGGATCTGTGAGATCATGACCTGAGCTGAAATCAGATGCTAAACCAACTGAGTCACCCAGGTGCCCCTAGTCTCAGAAATTATTGTTTGCATTGACGAGCTGTCATTTCTCAAGGACTGCATTAAATTCTAATCCAAAGGCCTGGGAGTAGAATTATCAATATGGTATTTTAAGTGATAATCATAGAGATAATCTTCATATGCCATGAATATAGTTACTGGATTCTATAATTTAGAAGTGTAAAGATAATGATGAATGTAAAATTTGCCAAGTGATTTCTAAGATAATAATGTGAATATTGAAATGTTACTTTTACCAATAATTCTGCTTCTTTGATTATAAATAGAATCAGAGTAAAACACACTAAAATCAATACTTTATTTTTAATTTAACCTTTCATATATTATTTAAAGTTTATCTCTAAATACCTTTTTGCATGCCACTGGGGATAACTGTGTATTATAACAGTTAGCGAGCATAAATATTTTAGAAAAATCTTTAGTCATACAAGAATTGGACTTTTTGATCTTGTGAATCATTGTTCAAAGGTAATTCCAGCATTAGTGTTTACAACATTTCTGAATAGCTCCTTTTCCTCAACAGAGGGCTATATATAGATACAGTTGTGGATAGATCTAGAGAGATAGTTATTGATGTGGATATAAATTGTTACCAGAGACTAATCATATTCAAAGTGTTAGAGAAATAACTCTATTTCCAAATAACTTAGGTATTTTAACATAAAAAAGATCACAACACAGAAAATTAGATGTGCTTAGAGAATTGTCAAAAGGGCTTAGAGAGCAAGAGTCAGAGGAATACGACCTTTTGGAGATAGGAGGCTGCAGAAATCACACAACACTGCTTCCCTTCTCTGTAGTATCAGAGTGAGTGGTTCACTCAGAAAGAAACTTGGGAGTTTATTCAAATTTTGTGTTGCCCACCGCTGCCAGAGGCAACTAATGGCTTCTCCTTCACTTCAGTCTTTCAAATATGATGTGAGTACTTCTCACTGGTATCATCCAATCTAACCCAGAATCCTCTGATGAGAGATTCTGGGAAGTACATTTCCAAGGTTTCTCCCAGGCTATGTACGAGAAAGTAATGCTGGTTTGACAGTTCACAATATGACACAAAGATACAGAAAAATAAAGTACGGTTATTTGTGTAATTGAGATATGTTATGGTCAAAAAAAAAAGGAATTTCTTTATTTAACAAAGAATCTCCCAATTCCCAAATGTTTATTAAACAAATACTAGATGTAATTCTTAGGACAAATGCCCAAAGAATGGGAAATTCAGGAATTTCTATTGTATATAAGAATAAGATTAGGGAGAAAACTAAGATATTTTTTTCCATTTAGTAAAAGAGTATAGTGAAAACAACATGTTCAGGTAATAAGAAAAAGAACTATATCGCTTTATACATTTTAAATTGTAATGATGTTTAGTGTTTTCCTTTATTTACTTGCTATAATATCTTTTATGATAGTTTTCCATGCTCTTAATTCTAAAATAATTTTATCGTGATTGAATAAAATTATAGTCATGTTTACTTAACACATTTTCTGTTACTATGAACTTTCAAACTATCCTTTAAGGCAGATTATATTTCAGTGACTTGAATTATAAGAACTTTTTCCCCTGCTATTCAACATTTAGGCTCTCTGAACACTTCTACAGAATAATAGATTTTAGGCATATAACTTTTTTTATTGCTTGGATTGATGTGTCAAAACAAGTTCCTTGGAAGAGATAACACAAATATGTTTTTTTTTAATTCTGTATGTTTATTTATTTTTGAGAGAGACAGAGAGACAAAACCCAAGTGGGCAGGGAGAGACAGAGACACAGAATCTGAAGCAGGCTCCAGGCTCTGAGCTGTCAGCACAGAGCCGGAAGTAGGTCTTGAACTCCTGAACTGGGAGATTATGACTCGAGCTGATGTCAGATACTTAACCCACTGAGCCACCCCCATGCCCTGAAAACACAAATATTTTAATTGCACTTGATAAACTTGACATTATTTTAATTTATATTCACTCTGTTACTATTAACTGACTTATTGACATGTAATTTAATTTTATCTTTATCTTGTAATTAATACAACAAATGATACTCTGCTTTTTATTGCATACATTATTCAACCTTCGTATGTATTTTATGGTTCCTGCCTGATCTCAAGTTTCTTATAGTTAAGATTTTTGCTGTGTTCATTTTTCTGTCATACACAGTGACCAAACCATAAGCACTCAGTAAATACATATTAATCCATTTAAATTATTTGATCATAAAATATGAAAAGCTAAAAGGAAAATTTGTATTATTCAGATGAAGAAATATGTCAAGGAACTTTTGCCTGCTCATCATGTATTTCCACATTATTCTTTTTGTGTATTCTACTATGTTTTTTTAAAAGTTTATTTTTGAGAGAGGGAGAGAAAGTACGCATGAATGGGGGGGTGGAGCAGAGAGAGAGAGAGAGAGAGAGAGAGAGAGAGAGAGAGAAAGACAGAGAGGAAATCTCAAGCAGGATGTACACTGCCAGTCCAAAGCTCTATGCAGGGCTCAATCCCACAAACTCTGAGATCATGACCTGAGCCAAAATCAAGGGTCAGATGCTCAACCATAATAGCCACCCAGACACCCCTTCTATGTTTGTAATGCCTTGTTTTCTGATAAATTTACTTCCATTTTATTGTATTAGTATTCAAAAAAGGACTGTAAACCTTACCTTGTAATTCTCAAATCTGATAAGATAAATAAGCATTTCAGAAAAGTTAAAAAAGTATATTGCTTCAGATGTATAAATGTGATATTTAAATTCAGATATTTGAATGTGATAAAATACAGAAAGTTTGTATGTAGCTTCCCCTAGCCAGATCGAGGTGCTTCAAGGAAAATTCTGCTTATGTGTCATATTCCTAAACTTTAAGAACCATGTTCAGGTTTGAAACAGAAGGATGGAAGGAAGGAAGGAATGAAGGAAGGAAGGAAGGAAGGAAGGAAGGAAGGAAGGAAGGAAGGAAAAGAACAAGAAAGGAAGGAAAGAAAGGAAGGAAGGAAAGAAGGACGGAAGGAAGGAGAGAAAAAGAAAAGAGAGAAAAAAAGAACATCTGCTTTGAGGTATCTATGAGTATTAATGGCTCTGCCATTTAGATATGAAGGCTGAGATACAAAATATGACTATTTTCACCTTGAAAGTTAATCTATATGCCTATGCTCTCTTCTGCTACTGAAATGCACTACATTTCAAACCTATTTCTCTCGTAACCTTATAAACATTAAATATTTACCACAGAAAACAAGGAGACTTTTTCTTAACTATAAAAATTACAATCTTTTTTCTTATGAGTTATTGTCTACGACTGCTTTTGTTACTTTTCGGAGCTTAAAATTGTATGCTCATTGCTTAAATAGCTTGGTAATCCTAACATATCTATTTTAATAGCCAAATTGTCCTTGAGTTCCATGTGGACTCAAAGCCCATAATTCATTTAATTTCTCTTCATTCCATTCCATTTCTTCTTACATATAAAGAGAAGTTTAAACTTTAAGGTCATCACTTTCTGTGACTAGATGGCTTTAAGTGGTATCTAAGAGTCTTATAATAGAGCTTGAAGGCTCTTCTCTTCCTTTAACGAAATCTCAAGGCTATGGACATTTCTGGGGAAGGAATATAAAAGGTAGCTACTTTTCTGCATGGACCTCAAGTATACTGTAGTACAGAGGTGGAATTTAAGTAAAGGTATTAAGCAGGCTGTGTTTTAGCTTATAGGCAAGTAATAAATTGTATCATTTATCTTGAATGTATCATAGATAAGCTGCTAAAGAACCAGTGCCACTTCAGATAGCTGTGAAATTAGGTGATTAACTAATTGGTACTTAACCTGTTAATTTCTGTATAAGTCTAATTACATGAAATA
>PJEM01012554.1:26415-38314 GCA_004023845.1 Helogale parvula | reverse complement strand
GTGCTGGTGTGTACAGGGTCATGCCGTGCTCCGGGGGGACCGGGGTCTGGCCCGAGTACTCCTGCGTGGCGTGCGGAGGGGGCGGGGCGTACTCGGCCGGGATGCCGTTCTGTGGCGGAGGGGGGTACTGGGCAGGGGGGTAGGGCTGGGCCATCGCTTCAGGCGGAGCCGTGGCGTCCTGATTGCCCTGTGGAGCGGAGAGCGGCTGGTTAGACGGCTGCCCCTGCCCGCCTTCCCTCCGACAGCTCACAGGCCGAACGGCGGGGGGAGACCCGTGGGGGCGCCCCGACATGGGGCTCCCCAGCGGAGCCGCCAGAGGTGACCTCGGGGGCGAGGGCTGTCTGGGGAGCTTAGGACTTGAGGCCACTGATGCATACACCTGTCGTCAGACCCGAGGACGGGGGCGCACGACACCGCAGGAAAGAGCACCGCGAGGTGTGCACGCGTTACCCAGTGTCGGCGGGCGCTGACCTCTCGTGATGCCACCCCACCAGGGGACATTGGTCCAGACGAGACACAGAGTGCCTCTCCTCTTACCCTCAGAGCCACACGCACCCCCCTCCCTGGTGGAGGCCTCAAGCCTCGGTTTCCCCTTGGGTAAAAGAGGGCTCCTCTGCTGGAGCCCCGCGCCACACGGCTGCCATGATGGCTCAGACGGTGAGGTGCGGTCTGCGGGGCATGGAAGGTTCCGGCTTCGTCTCCACGACAATCCCGGAGCGCGTCTCCAGAAGACCCCACCCACCCCACTGGTGCAGGCCTGCTGCCCCGGCCCCGGGCAGGGTCCTGGCAATGCCGCCGAGCAGAGGAGCTTCTGATGGGGAGCTCGGGTCCAGTAGCATCGCTTGGGGGCTGGGCGGCACCCCAGACCTCCCGCTGCAACCTGGGCACCGGTGGGAGCCCCTGATGTGGCCCTGGGAGGAAGTGCCCCAGCCCCAGAGAAGGGACAGGGGTCCTCACACTGTCTGAGGGGAGGTGGAGGGAGGGCAGGTTTGCAGCAGCCCCTCTGAGCAGGCGAGGCGCTCTCTGGCTTTCTGAGGGTGTCCCTGGGGGGAGAGTGCCATCTCCGAGAACCCTGCCTTGCGGAAGGGCCCTGGCACAGACCTAGGGCCGCTTCCCTGAGGCCTCTCTGGGGGAGGAGCCCCGTGCACCCCCCCGGTGCCCCCATCACGCCCACCGACCGGGGCAGGTTCCGAGGTTTGTTTCCTGGTCTGTGCCCGCTCCCCATCCCCCCTCAAGAGACGGTGCTCCTTCTCCGCCCTGTCCATTCACCGGGAACTGCTTACTGGGCGTCTGCGTGGGGCGCCAGGCCCGTGGCCTTGGTGGGGGGCGGGGCGGGGTGGGCAGCCCGGCCCTCTCAGACTCTGCCATCCGGAGCGGGTGCGAGGCGCCCTGGGCTCACGAGGGTGTTGGCGAAGGTGTGGACGCCCCGGGCTGGGTGTTCTGTCTCCCGGCCAGGGTCCCGTCCCCCACCGGCTGGCTCGCCTGCCTGCCCGCCCCCCAGGCCCCTGGGGCCCGCCTCCCTTCTCGGCACCCACTACCTTGGCCGCTGGGGTGGCCCTGCTGGGTGGTGGCTTGCGGAGCACAGTCCTGTCCTTGCCCTTCTGCTGCGCGAACCGCCGGCCTCCACCTCTGTCCGCAGAGACCGAAGCCGGGGCGCCATGGGAGCTCCAGAGAGGGACACGCGTGTGCACGCACGCACACTCACGAGTGCAGGCCCTTTGCACACCCCCCTCACTGCTCCCAAGTAGCCCGTGAGGTCCCGTTACCCATGGTTAGCAGACATGCTGGGGGGAGGAGGGGTGGGCTCAGGGTGGGGAAGGGTCGGGCAGGGGGAGGCGAAGAGCACCTGGGCCAAGGAGGGATGGAGGCGTGGGGGCCGGGGGGAGGGGGGAGGGGAGCGGGAGGGGGCAGGCGGGGTGAGGGGAGGGCGCTGTCAGCAGCCTCCAGAGATCAATTAACAGATAAATATTTGATTAGAACCTTCACTCACATCTCCCCGTGTCCCTGCTTCCCTACGTCCTCCAAGGCCGGCCAGGAGGGGTGCTCCTCCCGTCCGCCTTCCCCAGCGCCCTGGGTCCCCTCCAGGTGGAGTGACGGCAGACGCGCCCCCTCCCCCACTGCAGTGGCCCCCCGGGCTGGACACAAAGGCGGGAGCCTGTCTGTGGCATCTGGGCCCCTCAGGGCAGGACCACGAACGAATCAGCACATCGGAGCACATGGCGCGCTCTGCGCACTCGGTCTCCCACCGACCCACAAGGCAAACAGTGTCCGCATTTCACAGCTGATAACACTGAGGCACAGGGCCTGAGTGACGGGCCAGGCTGCCGCGGCAGGAGCTGGGACGGCGGCACAGGAGGCCTGGCCCTCAGATCTGTGCCTCTGCCCCTCCACACGCAACGGTGGCCCTTCGTGGGGGTGTCGCTGGGGGCGGAGTGACAGAGGTCAGAGCCTGGGCTCCACAGGCACTGGGTGGCCCTGGGTGACCGACCATACCCTTTGACAAGTTCCCTCATCGGCAAGAGGTCGTCGCGGTGGCTGGAGCGGGGAAGGGCAGCACAAAGCCTCGTTACCCTGACTCAGTGGGTCCCGGGGAGAGAGCCCCACCAGCCGGTCCTGTGTCTCCCCCACCCCCATGCCGGAGGCGGTTATGGTCAAGTGCACGGCTCTCACCTGGCTGCACACCCCAGCCCGGGCCCCTCCCAGGGCAACCGAGCCCATTTACATCCAGACTTGCCCACGAGGTGCTGACGGGCAGCTCGGGCTGGGGGCGCCTGGGCCAGGCGTGGATGGAAGCAGAGGCTGTGCCCCCCGAGGGCGTGCACGCGCCTGACCCAGAGCGGGCAGCATGGCAGTGTCACAGCTTGTGTGCACGTCTGGCTCCCCGGGGACTGGAGATTCCCAGAGCACGAGAGCCGCCCACTCGTTCTCTGCTCCCGCACCCCTGCACTCGGCAGAGGACTTCCCTGCACTGTGACGAGTCTCAGCGCACAGCGGGTGTGTGGATGGACGGATGGACGGATGGACGGATGGACGGATGGACGGATGGTGGATGGTTGGTTGGAAAGATAGGTGGATGGACGGATGGATGGACGAGCGGAGGATGGATGGGGGGACAAGCGAACGGGTGAGTAGGTGGACAGTCACTATCCCACTCCTGTTACACACGTGTCCCTCTCTCCTGTAGTCACATTTGCCGGATAAAGCCAGTCAGACCCAGCTCTGCCCACTGTACTCCCTGGGCCACACTGCTGGAGAGAAACACAAAATCACCCTGAAGGACTCACTTCAGCTCACCGACTCCGGACAGAAGCAGGCCTGGCACTGCCACCCAGCTCTCACCAGCTCTGGGTGACCGGCTGACTCCTCCTGAGTCCTCCACTGCCCCCCATCCTCACTCCTGGCGATACACCGTTTTCTCCAGAACAGGAGGGAACATCCGTGCTCACCTGTTGGCCAGAGCCCAGCCCTTGTCACGCGCACGTGCCCACGGCTCTGGTGACTCGCTGTGATCTCTCCTGTGACCGGAACGGAGGGCCCCCCCGGACCTCGGGGCCCGAACGCCTCCCGCCACTTCCCTGCCTCCCTGCGGGGTCTGGAGTGACCCCCCGCCCTCCGGCCCTCGGCTCCTTTGCGCCCACGCGCTCTTCGCCCCCTCCGAACCGGCTCTCTGGCCCCGATCCTGAATCAAGCTCCGTCAGGGCTCCCACGGCTGCCACGTCGGAAGCCTCGCGGGGCCCCACCCCGCGGCAGCACCTTCCTCTCTCTAGAAACACCGTCCCCCTCGGCCTGGTGGAGCCACGCTCTGTTCTCCTGCTTCTTCGGAAGTTCCTTGTACATCCTGCTGAGTCCCCGTGTCTCCTCAGCCTGGAGATGCTAAAGCCCCCAAAGCCCGGTCCTTGGACCCTCACTTCTGTGGCTACTGCGCTACCTGAAGGTCCTTACGCTCAATTGTAAAATAGCAGCCATATGGGGGTGCCTGGGTGGCTCAGGTCACGAACTCCTGTGAGTTCAAGCCCTGCATGGGGCTCTGTGCTGACAGCTTGGAGTCTGCAGCCTGCTTCCGATTCTGTGTGTGTGTGTGTCTCTCTCGGCCCCTCCCCTGCTCACGCTCACGCTTTCTCTCTCTCAAAACTAAGTAAACATTACATTAAAATAAAATAAAAGAGCAGCCACATGTTGACCGACTCCAAGTTCTCCATCCCGGGCTCCTCCCCACAAGTCCGACCGCCGCTAGTGATCTGCGTGCCTGATACTCACAAGGTGAGCCTGACCCTCCCCCCGACCACCCCCCTCCAACGCCTCTCTTGGGGTCTCATCTCAGGAGACACCCCTGCCCCCAGGCCATGCTCAGCCCTACACGCGGTGACACCTTGTCCACCCCGAACGGCCAGGCAGAAGCCTCGTCGGCTGCACCCTCAACACGTACCCAGAACCCAACCGCCTTGACCCACTCACTGCTCCCACCTGGGGCCGTGGCGAGCTACTCCAGCGCACGGCAACGGAGGCTGGACGGTGCTGAGTTCCAGAACCATCCACGTTCCTGCATCCGGCAAAGGGGAGCCAGGGGGCGCAGATGTCACATGGCTGGCCTTGAGGTCGGGGCCCGGGCTCTGTGAGGGACCTCGCCTCTGCCATCTGTCCAGCCAGGCTGGCTCTCCCCTTGCCGGAGACGGGACTAGCCTGGGCTGCACACCCTGGCCTCCGGTATCTGCCCAGAGGAGAGTGAGGCTGGGGTGTTAAGTCCCCGGCTCCCTCCCCAGGCGGCTGGCTGTGACCCGGACAAAGGGGCCTGGATCACCTCCTCCTCCTCGAGTCCACTGGCTGCTTCCTCCTCATGCCCTCCCGAGGTGGCGGCTCCGTCCCCGCCAGCACCGGGGTCCTGCGCTCTCCCTGTCCACCCTCCAGACACGGCTGAAAACAGTCTCCTTACAAGTGAGCTCAGCTCTTCCCCCTTTGGACCCTGATGACGCGGTGATGCAGGAGGCAGGGACCCGTCCTGCCCAAGGGCCAGGCGGGTCGGGGCGGTGGGTCCTCTGGAGGACGCCCCGCGGCTACACTGCCCAGTCTCAGCGCCTGCGCCCTGAGGGCCTGACCAGGGTCCTCAGCTTCTCAGGGACTCTAGGCTCAGCCTTACCTCTTAGTCTGTGGATGGGGTCGGTGTCCTGCCTGCCTAGAGGCAGGAGCTGGGAGGGAGGATCCTTCATCTGGATCCCTGTGCCCCCACCCAAGCATCCCTACCCACACCATGGCCCAAAGCATCCTCTGCCCCAGCCTGAATTCCCAGGAGCCCCTGCCAGTGTGGTCCCGTCCTGCAGGGCGGGGTCCCCGTGTGAGGGGAGGGATGGGCCGGTGGGGTCGCCGGGGGAGGGTAAGGGGTGGGTGGCAGCGGTGGAGCCCGCCGGACCGCACAGCCGCTCTGACTCCTCCGCCCCCGGTCCCTCCAGGACAATCAGGCTAATTGCCTCTTGGACTCCTCACCCCAGGAAGGAGGGCGCCGCCGGCCCGGCCCGCAGGCTGGGCTGCAGCGGGGAGACTGGGCAGCGAGCCACCTCTCCGCCTCGGGGCAAAGCTGGCTCCCAGTCAGGGCGGAGGAGGGGGCAAGGCAGACCGGCCCTCGCAGGGTCCTAACTATGAGGAGTAATGAGCCTGCCCCCTCTGTGCAACGCCCACCTGCCTGTGAGGTGGGGGGCCCCCCATGCAGCCCACCCCGCACGCCGCTGTGTCCCCAAGTCACCAGCGTCTGCTGAGCTCCGCGGCCGGCCCGGCACGGGGCACATCCGGGGGAGCAGGGCCTGCCCTGGTGCCCTGCTGACTCAGCGGCCTCCTGGTGACCTAAGAGTTGGAGGTCGCAAGGTGCATTTCATAGAGGGGACCCCGAGGCCACAGCCCACGTGACGAGTGAGCGGGGTCTGGGGCACTCACGGTGTGGAGGCACATGTGGCAGAGGGCGGCGGGGAGGGGGGCCCGGGCCCAGGTCTTGGAGATGCCCCTGCGAATGCCCGCCGTGGCCGGAACCGTGACGGGACGGACAGATGTCAGTTCCCAAGCCCGGGCCACGGCCTGCTTGTCCAGAGACACGCGGCACGTGACAGTTCCCGGGGCAAGAAAATAGGGGGTCTGGTTTCCAGGAGAGCCCTGTCCAGAGAGCCCTTCGTGGGCATTCCTGGCCCGTCCCCAGCTCTCCCCCGAGGGACAAGAGTCAGGCCGGGGCTGGCTTCGGGCAGCCAGGAGGTGCCACTCAAGTCTCTGGGGCCTCCTGTGACAACTGAGCCAGGGGATCTCATGGCTCCGACCTCCCGGCCTGGAGGTGGGACAGCCCTGTGCCCCCGGCCCCCAGCCCCCTCCCAGACACGTGCACGTGCGGCAGGGGCCCCATCTCTGACCGCGGGCAACACCCAACCTGCCTGCCAGGCACCCCCACTGGGCTCGCTCGCCACCAACGCAGAGGCCCCTTTGGTCTTGGGACAGCTCACGCACGGACCTGAAATCGGCCTTCTGGAAACTTCCACCCAGCACACCTGTAGTCCACGGCCTCACGCTCCTGTTGCCGAGGCTCACCCACGAGGCTGCACCTGCCACGGTTGTCCCCGGGGCGGGTCCAGGAACGTGGTGTGGCTGCTCCTTACTGGTGAGAGAAGGCAGGTGAGCCGCCTCGCTAAGCTGTCACCGAGGCTACAGCACCGTCCCTCTCCCGGGCGCAGGGGGCCTGGGAGGGAGCGTCACAGAGCCAGCGGACCGCTCGGGACAACGCCGTGAGCCGTGGGAAAAGCGTCTGGACACGCAGGGGGACACAGGAAAGGGGTGGGGAAGAGTCAGGGACACAAAGGAAAATCACGAATACATTTCAATGTCTTCTTAATGTGCCAATTACCGGAAAAAGAAGTTTTGGGGGAAAAAAAATGAAATCATGGGAAGGCATGAGGACCAAGCTGGGCACAGGAGGACGACAAGGGGAAAGGCCAGATGCCTACGGACTCTTGTCCCTGCGCGCCACGGCTCTGGTGACATTGATGCTGCTGTGAGGCGCGGTCCTGGGGAAGACATCCTGTCGTGATTCCGAGAGCACTGGGCAGGAGTATCCGGGTTTTCTGGATACTTCCAAGGATGGTGGAGCCTGGCCCTGCTCCCAGGGACAACCGGGATCCCAGAAAGGGGCCTTGGAGGACGTTCCATCCGCTCGGCAGCGGGGAGGCGGTGGGTGCGGGGGCAGGGGGGGGGGGAGGCGGCGTCCCTGCATCTGCCTGGCGGCGGGACTGCGAGCAGGGCGCATGCCCACTGCTGTCGGGTATGCGCAGAGGGCCCACGGGCGCCGGGTCCTAGGGGCCCGGGGCACCCCAGTGAGCCCGGAGCCCCGCCTCCGGGAGCAGACACCCCGGGGAGGGACGCCCCCGGGGTGTTAGCTACATTTGGAATGCGTGATGTGACTTTCAGGGGCGGCCACTTGTCCTCTCCATGGTGTTTGGCTCAGCGTAACCTCCCCATTTCCTGGGCTGCCCACTGAGAGCCAGGGCTGGGCCTGGGGGCGGCTGGTGACTCACAGAGAGGACCCCACGCGCATGGGGGACACGGATATGGAAATAAACAGTCCCAACAGCTACCCCACGACTCAGCCGGGGTCCCGCACGGGAGCCGAGGGGGCGGATGCCGCCAGGGCTTTCTCCCTCACCAGCTTCTAGCCCTGACTCAGGTGCCTCCTCAGCCAGAAGCCGGACATCTTCGTGGCTCATGGGCTTCTGACCCTGACTTTTGGGGCTCGGGCCCTGGCAGGACAGTGTCCTGGCCGGACGGGAACAAGAGCACCCAACCAGCCCGGCACCCCGCGAAAGCCAGGTCCTAGCAGTGAGAGGGTGAGCCCGGGAGCCCTGGGGGGCAGGCTCAGCCCCCCCACCTCCTGCCGAGGCTCCTCTGGGCCCCCTTGCACCCCACCCAGCAGGTTCACAGCACAGATTTCTCTCCTGGACACTCGTGCCTCCCCTCAAAGTTCAAGATGCTATTGCAGAGGTGTGCGGCGGGGCGCGGTCGGGGGAGTCCTTGCTCGTGAGCACCTCAAGGCCAGAGATTTCGGGGTGAGGCTGGTCTGAGCACAGCTGGGCAGCTGGCACAGAACAGGAGTTCAGGGGGAGGGCGACGATTCAGCACCTGAGCCCACCTGAACATTCTAGAATGCCAGCGGTGGAGGGTGGGACTCCGGACCAGGAGACCCGAGAGCCAGGGCTCTTCAAGAGAAAGGGAGCCCCTGACATAGTTCAGACATACAGCAAGTGTTTACTAAATGCTCAGTAACATTGGCAATTGTGGGAGCGACAGCCATCAGTCGAGGGTTTTCGAGAGCCTGGCACCGTGTTTAAGCAGTGACAACGCGCTAGTTATTCTGCAGACTCGCCCAGCAACCCGCGAGCCGACTTCTCCGGAAATTTCCTGCCCACGGGCACACTGCCAGCACGTGGGCAGGGCCGGATCTGAGCCGAGGCCTGGCTGACCCGGAGCCACTGGACGTGGCCGGACTCTGGCCCGAAGGGGAGCAGAAGGGGGTGTGCCCTCCACCCACGGCCCGGAAGAGGGTCGAAAGCCTGCGGTGTCATTCCCAGTCCCCAGGCTCCATTGCTGTCCCTGTGTCACACACATCGTTCTAACGCAGCCACCAGCCAGGGTTTCCTGAGCCCCTGCTGAGGGCCCACCTCTGAGGCCCTCCCCTCCCCACCTCGGGGGAGGTAAGTGTCCTAACGGCTGGCTCTGTGGTGCGGGGGCCTGCGCTGTGGCTCGCGGGGTTTCCGTGGTGTGAGGCTGCCAGCAAGAAGCATCTGAACGTGGGGCTTGTAGGAATGACTCCAGAGACCCTGGGGAGGGGAGGGCAGCGGGGACCCAGGCCCGTCGGGCTCCCGATTCACCCTCCTGGTCCGAGCAAGGGGAAGCGTGGGGTGGGGGGAGGGCAGGGACACCGCACTGCGCGTGACAGGGGCTCTGCGCAGGGCTGGGGCAGGGGCTGCTTGGGGGGGCGGGCGGCCAGGGGTCGGAGGGCCAGGGAGAAGGGGCGAGGCAGTGCTGCTTGCTGGGTGGGAGGCTGGGGCACGAATCCACCTGCACAACGGGCTGCTCCCCCACGCCCCGTCCAGCCCCGCCCTGCGCCCTGGCGGCCGCGCTAACGCCTTTTATCAGGTAGGCTGGCGGGTGGCGCATCACGCCCTGCACTAGTTCCGCCGGCGCCGCTCTCAGTGGCCTCTCCTCCTTCCCTCGCCGAGAGGGGTCTGGTGCCCCGGCGGCCCCGGTGCCCCAGAACGCACAGGGCACACTGCCTGTCTGCTCCCACCCTCGGGGCCGGGGAGACTTCAGTAAATGCAGGCGGAGCCCCCACAGGTGGGCAGGACCCTGACTCACTGGCAAGTTCATACCCTTGAGTTGTGCTGCGCCCTGGGCGACCCGGTGCAGGCCTCCTGGGCTCCTGCCGGCCCTGCCAGCCGTCCCCCATCTCCACCAGCGTCGTGGGTCCCCCCCACGTTGTGTCTCCTCTGCCCGCAGCCTCGCGTTTCCCAGTAGGGCATCGAGCCTCTTCCTCACGGGTGCGTCAGAGGCTCTGCCGGCGGCCGATGGGGCCACGGCACCCCGCGGCCTGCGAGGTCTGAGCGAGGAACCCGGCCCCCCAAACACACAGACCACATGAGCCTTACGAGGGGCCCAGTCTGGACTCCTGATGCGCCCTCGGCACAGCCCCCCACCCCCCGGCGAGGCGTCTCGGGCACCCTGCCTCTCTGTCGACATGGCGCAGGGCCGGGGAGCCTGGAGACGCTCGCTCTGGTCTCCCTGCCGGGGCCAGGTTCCCGCATGTGCACCCGGAAGCCGCCGCGGGGCCAGAGCAAGATGCCTCCGCGCCAGCCAGGAGCCTGCAGAGCAGTCCCGAGGGTGCCGTGTGTGCGCCCTGGGCGTGCTCGGTGTGTGTGTGCCCTGCATGTGCCATGTGTGTGCCCCGTGTGCCCCCTGCTGTGGGTGTGCTCAGCGCCAGCTCCGTGTGCTGAGTGTCGAGTGCCCTACGTGCCCTGGGGAAGAGCTCAGGGCATCTGCGCCCGTGGACGGAAGAGCGCCTTCCCGTCTCCCCGTGAAGCCGCTGGCACCGCCCCCCGCCCCCCCATACATGCGGCTGCGGCCCGGCCGTGAGCGCCACCACGAACTCGGCCGCCACCAGCAGAAACCACAGGTCCTTCCGGCTGGGCTGCAGACACGCGGTGCGTGAGCCCTGTGCTCACCCCGACCCCACAAGCTGGGTGGCGAACGCACCCAGCCCTGCGCCTGCTCATCTGACGAAGTAAAAAAGAAGCCGCGGACGGGGCGTCACGGTTTTCTCGGTTTTCCTAAGTGTATTTCAATAAAGGGTTTCCTTTGTCAACCTATGCACGTGCGACCATTTTGTGAGAAGGGGTCCTAGGGCCTCACCGGACGCTAAGGGGTTCAAAGAACAAGACGCTAAGAACTTCTGGCCCTGACGAGCCCAGGGCCCCAGAGAGCCCCACCCGTGGGATGGAGCTGGCCACGCGGCCACTCGGGCCAGACTCAGCCCCAACCTGCTCGGCAGAAAAGCCCCGGGCGAGGGGACGGATTTTTGCACGATTAAGCCCTAATGCCCTCCAAACCCACTGCATACAAACCATAAATAACGCGGTTCCACAAACCCTTCTCCCGTCAGCCGCACCCCCACCAGGCCCCCCTCCTGCCTGGGGAAATCAGCGAGGAGCCGGCTGGCCGACGGGGCGTGGAAAGCAGGGAGGTTTGCTGGGAAGCAGGCTCGCCCTGGATTGCCCATCAAGCCAGAAGGAAACCCCACCAACCGGTCCAACTCCTGGGCCCGTGCAGCCCCTGGGGTTAGGCCTTGGGCGTCAGGCCCTGCTGGGGTCTCTGCGGGAGGGCAGGCAGTGGGGGCACGAGCACTGCCCTGGGGGTCAGCCCGCGAGCTGAGAGACTGCCCCCAGGGAGCAGAGGCCCTGACCGGTTCACGAACGCCCCCGGGGCTCTGAACCCGCGCCTGCGTGAGTGCGCGCGTGGTTGTGCGCATGCGCCATGAAGAACCCGCTGGAGGCACTGGGCGGCACTGGGGACCGGTGGGGCGCTCTGGGTCTACAGGAGACAGGATGAGGCCAGACCGCCCGGCACGCCAGGGCCGGTGGCGGGGGAACTGGGGGTTCCACCCAGCACCTGGGTGGACGCCCTCGCAGAGCCTCCCCTTCCGCCCCGATAGGAAGGCCTCTGACGGGCACTGGTAGAGCAAACCCTTCCGGGCACAGGGACCCTCCCCAGACGGCACAGGGGCGGGGAGAGAAGCACCTGCTGGAAGGAGGCGCGCAGGCCCACGACAGCGCGGTGTCCACTGCGCCTCCCTGTTTCACCGGTGAGCACGGTCCTTGTCCTGCAAGCGTTCAAACACCTCCTCTGGGAAGCCTTCCGAGCCATCCCTAATGTCTGTGATGTCCATTCTCAGCTCCTCCTCCATCCCACCCTGCGGGCCCCCCAAGAGGCCGCTGCGAGTCTGTAAGTGAGCGAGCACGGGCGGCCTCCGCGCGCACCCGTGCCCGTGGGCTGGCGGACTCAGTGGGGCGGAGAGAGCATTGCTTGGGCCAGAGCTCCCTGCCGGGCCTCGTGAAGACAAAGCTATCGGACAGCTGTCAGGAGACCCCCAGAAGGAGCACCACCGAGAACCCACCCGCCCATGAGAACCCACAAACAAGTGCTGGCGAGCGGCGCCCTGGCAGCTCCGCTCGAGGGCCAGGGCATCTGGCTCTACGCCTCTAGGGAGAGCCCTCTGCACCCACAGCGGCACCCCTGCGTCTGCTCCCTGCAGGTTCATTAAGCAATACTGACATTATTAATGGCCCGTGGTCTTCATCTAGCGAGTGGAATAGGGTATCAAGCACGC
>PJEM01012554.1:0-26315 GCA_004023845.1 Helogale parvula | reverse complement strand
GCTCCCAGGCTGGCCTTTCTCCCAGGGGGACACTTGGGAGTTGGGGGTCGCTGCAGAGTCTCCGGGAGGGGGGACTCGGTGGGGAGACAACCCGTGGGGGCTCGCGTCTGGTCACGTGTGGCTGCGTGGCAGATTGTGTGGCTCTACACAGCCGGATGCAGAAGGTCCCGGAAGTGGGGCCAGCAGACCAGCAGCGTCGCATGGCCTGCGAGCAGTTAGAAATGCAGATTCTCGCCCTCCTGTGACTCAGCACCTGTGACCCAGGAGAACTGCCACTACTGGTCACAAACCCCACGCATCCCATGGAAGGGACCTTCGGTCTTGTTGGTGCCCGAGCTCGAGCCCCACCTGCTGGGCCTGGGACCCGAGCTGGGGTCTGCTGGCCTGAGCGGACGCTTTGCAGATCGGGGCGGGGGGGTTTCCAGGCCAGCAGGCAGCGGAGTCGAGGGGTGGCTTTGCCTGGACCCAGGACGAGTCCAGTGCGCTGCTGGAGGTGCTGTTTTCCCTAGAGGTGCGAGACTTGGGTCTTGGTGACCAGGAGCTGGGGGGAGGGGCACTCCCACCCCCGGGTCTGGGCAGACCCTTGCTGGCACTGGCCATAGGTGGGCGCCGGCCCCGGCAGAACGCAGCAGGTCTGGAACAGGCACCCCGGGGAAGAACTTCCTTGCTCCTGAGCCCCGGGCAGGCCCTGAGGAGGCGGCAGGGATTTCACCAGGTTCTGGAGGGACTCTGAGTGCCCCCTGGGAGGATCCCATGGGTGTGACCCCACCTGGCCCTGTGGACAGTGGGGTGAGGACCCTGGCACATCCAGATCCGGACCCGAGGCTCCCCGAGGTCATGGGTGCGTGGGCGGCACCTACCGACCAGGCCCTCCAGGCGCCTCATGCCTTCACCTGTCTGCACCTCTGAGCACCTGCTCTGCCCACAGCCCCGTGACAGGGCCGCTGGCGCAGCTCACGGGCCCTAGGCGTCCACCTCTCTTCCTCAAGCTCCGTACGCCGGGCAGCTGGGCCTGGCACTGCCCAGGCAGTGGGACGCGGGGCACCTGCTGGGACAGCAGCACCATCCCCCGCGGGTGGCACCCTGTGCATCAGGTGCTTCCCGGGACACGGCTCTCCCCACAGCCCGGACCCCCAGGGCACAATTCTCTAAACGCCTCAACTCAGGGACTAGCCCGGGGCCCTGGCATGGCCTTGAACAGCCTGGGCCCTGCCAGCCCAGCACAGGGGCTCTGGACTCCGCCCCTCCGTCCCCTCACGTCCCCAGAGGTGCCACGTGCCCCGTTCTGCGTCCCTGCGGCCCACTCTCCCTCGTGCACGCACTAGACCCATGCCCGCAAGCGCACGCACCCCTGCTCCCCGAGTACGTGTCGGCACAGCCCAGAGCCGGCTTCTCAGCCTGGGGGCTGACCACACCCCCAGTGCATCCTGGGTGTCCCAGAGAGTTTCACAGCACTGCGCGCCCCACCCCCATGATGCCGCCCAGCTGTGGCACCTGAAGACGTCCCAGGCGGGGGCAAGACCACCCTCGGGCGAGCACCTCTGACCCAGATACCCCGGCGCCACCCCCGTGGCGTGTGCGCGCATCCGAGGGCCGTGCGCACGGCACCCACCCACTGGCGCACACGGTCCCCGCCCACCGCCCCGAGTGCCCGCTGCCCCGAGAGGCCATCCGCCACCCAGGCCTCCTCGGCGCCCCCCTCCTTGCTGCTGGCGCCCGGCCCGGGGCGCGCAGGGGAGGGTGCGGGCGGGCGGCGGAGGCAGGCCGGCTTCTCTTCCCGTTTGGCGCCTGGCTCGTGGAGAGGCGAGCATGGATCTAATCTTCGGCTGATTAAATGTCCCTCATTAATGAGTTTCTTTAATTAATGAAGTTTTTGGGTCTGCTCCACTTGCTTTATTCCAGCCACACTCTGCCTCCTCAGCACAAAGCGGTCGTTTCCTCCCGGGTAATTGAGGGACCGCGGCGATCCTGCCGACGCTGCACTTTGCTGATCGCGCCTGTCAACTCGGGGCTGACAACTCCATCTTTAAACATTTCTTCTCCGGGAGCGTGTGCGCATGCGTGCTCGCACACGCAGCCGGGGGCACAGGCCCCCCCCCCCCCCCGTCACAGCCGGGGCACACACACCCGGGGCACGCCCATGTGGGCACGCAGACGCTCACGCTCCCACGTGCGGGCGCTGGCGCACACCTGTGTGAGCACGGCACACTCACACCTGCGTGGTGCACACGCACGGCACAGGCTCTCACGCCGGCACACACGGCCGCACACCACGCCGCACCGTGTCCGACACCGTGAGCACCTCCCCCGCCCCCGCACACGTGCACACGCAGCGCGCTCACACGAGTGTCCACTTTCACGTCTCCCGCCCACACTGCAGACGCAACTAAACCCTAGTGAGCAAGTGTCAGGCCGACCCCTCCCGCCCCGGCACGGGCTGGGGGCACACCAGAGGCCACGGCCCCAGGTCCCCCTCTTGTCCAAGTGGCCCTGGTGGCCGCCCACCCCACTGTGGCCGGGCGCCAGCTCTGGGCTTCAGGGCCGAGAGGGATGATTTACTCCCTTTCACTGGCTCATGAAAAGCTCTTTGAATTAAAAACATTTATCTTCTCCTGCTGACGAGGATGCTGGACTCCACACCCACCGGCTGGGCAGTCGGGGCCAGGCGCCCGAGGGAGGCGGCAAGCGTCCTGCGGGCGGCTGTACGGGTGGGACAGGACCGGGCCGTGGTCCTGACAACCCACAGGCAGGAAGGGCGCCCCCGGGCCAGCCCAGAGGCGGGGGCCCTGCGGGACGGAGCGCTGCGGAGCGGTGCCTCGGAGCAGTCACTCTGTGTCTGGTGAGGGGCTCTCGCTGAGTCCTCATCCCAGCCGGACGAGGTGGGGGTCACTGTCCCCGCAGCTCCGCCAGGGGCCCCCTGCTGGCAGTGACAGGGCCCCCCACGCTCTCCAAGCCCCATGTCCCTGCCAGGCTTCTCTGTCCCCGGAGGGCCCTGACATCCCCGAGGACGGCTCTGCCCACCCGGCTCTGATGGCCACACATGTCCGCTCACCAGAACCTTCCCGTTATCTTAGTAGCCCCCCTCCCCCCAGGGGCACGTCTCTATCTCCCAGGTGCGGAAGCAGGCTCGGGCATCACCGGCTTAACCGTGCAGAGCCTCCATCTCTGTGCCCCGGGGCCACTTCCATCCCGCCTCTCTGAGCCCCAGGCGCCGGCCCTGGAGGGTGAAACCCAAGCCAAGCCCCCCTCACCAGGGGCATCTCCAGGAAGCCCCAGAACTGGTGTGGAGCCGACCCACCAGGGGCATCTCCAGCAGCAGCCGACCCACCAGCCGGGCACCAGCCACGTGTCTGCGTTTCCGGACGCCCATGGGGACCAGCGGTGGGGGTGCGCCCCCACGTTCACCCACCTCAGCAGTAAAGCTCCCGACGGCCCTGGGAAATTACCATCCTCATTTGTGCAGATGGGGAAACTGAGGCTCAGGGAGCCAGGGCTAAGGTCCCCCAGCTCCCAGAGGCACGGTGTGGCAGACACCAGCCCCCCCCGCCAAAGCCCACGCCGTTTCCCCAGACCAGCACTTTCCGAGTCGTGGGCTACGGAACTCGAGGCTTCTGGAATGTCCTAGAGAAGGCCCCAGCGAGTCCCGCGGGACGGAGACGGTTTAACGGATGTGTTTAATTGTGTAGAACCTGCCGCTCCCACACTTCTCTGACCCAGAATTCTTGTTCTGCCAAGGCAGGGGTCTTGGAACCACAGACAGACACCGTGCCGGGGGAGGCTGGTCCCCTCGAAGGGACAGCTGGCCATGGCTGGCAAAGGGTCCTCCTAGGCAATGCTGAGGGCCTTCAGCTGACCCCAGCCCCCGCCCCCGCCACCCCCCCGCAGTGGGAGCTGCAGCCATGCTGAGGGCCAGCAGGACAGAGGGAGGGGCCGAGGCGGTGAAGGAAGGTATCTGGACGCTTCCTGGTGTCCGGCTGCATCCAGCTAGGACGTAGCTCTGGACTCGGGGTGCAGGGGACCCCAGGGCCCAGCAGGGGGGCTCGAATTGGCTGTGAATGCAGACACGAACAGGGAGCTTGGCAAAACAGGATGAGACGGTGTCCAGACTGTGACCCCTGGGGGCTGGGTCAGAGGCTTGGGAGGGGACAGACTCCGTCCTTTAGTGACATGTGGGGAGAAGGGATGGCTCTTCTCTGGTGTAACTAGAATCCATAACAAGACGAAAAACCCAAACGAATCAGGAAGCTGGAGTCAGGGCCAGGGAGGCTCAAGCACGGAAAGCCGGGGCCAGCGGGGAGCCCTGTCCGTCCCCAGGGGTCACCTGCAGAGCAGAACCGAGGAGGCCGCAGCCTGGGGCACAGCTCGGGACCTGCTAGAGGGCTCAGAAGGCTGTCTCCCGGGGCCTCGGATCCTGAACTTGCAATTCCATCACAAGCACCCAGGGTCTGGGTTTTCTTTTTACAGAGATTCAGAGAGGGTGAGTGTGGGCCTGAGGTCACACAGCTAACCCGCAGGCGAGGGCCAGGAGGGAAGACCAGTAGGGCTGGGCATTCTGAGCTCCAAATATACACAAACATAAAATGGACTTGCATATATGAACATCAAACATACATAAAACACAGTCACGCGCTTGCGTCCAGCAGGCCTGAGCCCCAGCCACAAGCAGCGGAGGGTCCCTCGCGCCCCCGGGCTCTGCTTCCTCGCTGCGAGGCAGGGGTGAGGACAGAGCCCACCGGGCAGGGTGAGCGGATGCAGGTAAGCGGCCAGCACAGAGGCGTGCCGCCCGCAGGCCCCAAACTGTGAGCCGAGCTGCAGAAAACGAGCCAGTTTATTAACAATTCCGCCGCCCAGACGCCCCGGGGAGCTCTGGAGCACCAGCTCCGTCCCCGCTCCCTGACCTCAGAGGAGGACGGGGACTCGCCGCGAACGGCCCGGAGGGAGCACCGCAGGAAGGCGCGCCCGGGCCCGGGCTCCCACCCGGTGTCTCTGTCCGTGGGGAGGGCGGAGGCAAGGCGCCTGCGTGCTTCACGTTATGACGCTGTGAGATTCCGCCTGGATCCAGGGGAACTGGGTCCCGCACGGGAGCCACACGGATACACGACCTCGCGCTAAATAAAAAGGCGGATTGACGCTGTGACGTTTCACCGAACGAAGCCCCCGTGCACCTCTTCTGTGATTATTCCCCAATCCGGTGAAGGGTGGGCCCCCAGCCCCCCGCCCCCTCCTCTGTCGTCTCCCCCACAAAGCGAGTGGAGGCCGGGGAGCCCAGAGGGCCGGGCCGGGCTGTGGGGGCCGCACTGGCCGGGGAGGTGGCGTGGGCCTCACGCTGGTTCATTATGACCGAGATTACACTGAAAAATCAATTTTTAATTGAATGTATTCTTTGAAGAGGCCCTGCTGCCCATGGCTGAACACTAATGGAATTTCCAGCCTAAGCTGCCCCTTCCCTGTGGACGCCCCCTCCCCAGCCTGCTGACCACAGCCGGGCTGACCAGGCCGGGGGACCGCCCCTCCCTGGGGCTTTTGAGGGTAGGTGGCCTCGAGGGTGGGGCGCAGAGCCTGCTTCCCCTGCACACGGCCACAGGTGGGAGGTGAGGGGCGTCCGGGGCTCTCATGAAGTGGGGGGGGGTCAGGGTCTGGGCTCCTGGAGGGAGGGGCCGGCCTCCCAGATCCTTACCAAGGGGCAGGTCTGAGGATGGGAGACAAGAGGGGCCCAGGGATGCTGCCCCCTCCCCGGCACCCCTGCCCCAGGCCCCTCCTGGTGTTCCCTCCACGGAGTCTAGTCCTCGGGACGAGCTGACACAGGTCAGGGATCCTGGGCAGGCGGGGAGCAAAGGGGTCTCGATTCCGTGTCCTTGGCCTGTGCGCCTCCGAGGGCCAGTGAAGGGAAGGGGACGCCATTCTTCCATCTGTCAGGCAGGGGAGCCTGCGGGCTGTGGGGCGGGCTGGGGCCCCGGGGCCGGGGTCGCCCCGCCTGCACCGTGGAGGGCCCTCCTCCGCAATAAGGGACCCTTGCCTGGCCTGCGCTGGCTCCACTCACCCGGAGCTCACCCTGCTCTGCGCACGCTGGCCTCCGCCCTGCGCAGGCTGCCTAGAGGTCACCCCGGCCAGTGTGGGCCCAGCCGTGGCTCGGGTCTCCCCCGGGGCCGCTGCCACCCTGACCTCGCAGAGCTGTTCCCAGACGCAGGCCGGGCCTCAGCCACCAGAGCCAGGGTCCCCTCGCCCCAGGGACACCTCCGTCCCAGCCCAGGGGGGCCCCGCTTAGCCTGGCGGCCAACTCCCAGCCACGCACGGGGGGCTTGCCAGGGGCCGGAAACGGGGGCTGTCACCCTCCAGCCCAAGCCACGGCCAACTCTGCAAGGCCCTCTGAGCCTCCCTGCAGGAAGCTCCCTTTCCTGAGTCCCCGGGGACCCCGCCCCACGGCGCCCGCGCCACTGGACGGGGGTTCTCAAGCGGGGCTGCACACACTGAAGTCACCTCGGAAGTTTGAAATGAAAATACCAGTGCCTGCATCCCGCCCCGGAGGCTCCGGCGTCTCTCTGGTTTGGGGCACAGCCCGGGCACGGGGTTTTAGAGAGCCGCCCAGGGGGAGTCTCAGCTGCAACTGAGTTTGAGAAGCACTGGCTTGGACCAGGACGGCCTGCAGTGGCCTCGTGGGCCCCCCGCCCCGCGCCCCCAGCCCCCCGCCCCCAGCCGCCCGCAGGCAGGGCCACATACTCCCGCCGGGAGGAGCCTTAGCCTCCTCGGAGCCACAGAGACGTGGCTGGAGACGGTCTGCCGGCACCGTCCTGTGTCTGTGGGACGCCCATCTCGGCCCCGTGGCCTAGGCCTGCCCTGCTATCACGTCAGCTCGGTCACTACTGATGTGCGGGGCCGAGTCAGCCTCTGTGCTGAGGGGGGCCCTGTGCCCTGCACCCCCGCCCCCCAGCACCCCGCCCCCAGAAACGTCCCCGAGCTACGGAAATCTCAAGTCTCGAGGGGTCGACGAATGTCCCCCCAGGAGACCGCTGCTTTCACTCGGAACTTGGATCCACAGCCACAGGGGACCCGCAGCACTGAACCCAGCCTGGGGACACTCGGTGACTCGGCCCTCGATGGCATGGTTGGACTGGAACTCAGGATCCAGGGCCTGGCCCCCCATCAGCATTGGCCCCCACTCTTCCCGTCCCTGCGCGGCCGCGACTCGAAGTCAGGCCTCAAAAGACTGTAAGTGGCCACCTGCTTCCAGCCACAGCCCTTCGGTGCCCAGCTGGGGGACAGCAGAGGGGTCTCCAGGCCCCTCTCCCACCCTCAGGCCCGCTCCCTGGCCGTGAGGGACATCGATCCCAGCACCGACCCGCGGCGTGGGCCGGTCTGCACGCAGGCTGACCGCTGTCACCCCATCCGGGGCTGGTTTGTGTGGTCACAGTGTCTGGTGCGGAGCCGGGCCACCTCAGTGTGTGGCGGGGCTGCCATCCCCAAGTCCCAGGCTCTCCTGACGAAGGTCACCACGGGTAGGCCTGGCCCCTGCCAGAGCTAGGGGGCTCATCCTGAGGGTCGTGCCCTTGCCCAGGTCTGGCGTGCGAGAGCAGCCATGTGGGGAAGCAGGTGGCCGCCGCCTCTGGCGGCTCAGTCTCCCCGAGTAGAAGGGGGCGGTGGGCAGCCCCCTGCGGCCAGCCATGGGGCAGGGGGTGCGGCATCAATGCCCCCATCCCCTCCGGTTTTAGTAAAGGTTGAACCACATGGGCCCCTGCCTGGCTCTGGGACACCCCGTGGCCGGATCCTTAGCTTCTGATCTTACAGAGAAAACAAGATAAAACTGAAAACCGGCTCGTGAGCAGGAGGCCTTCCCCCCGCCGGTCGCCCCAGGCCGGGCTCCCAGCCCTGGGCTCGCGCCTGCCGTCTGACCGTGGACGTCAGTGCCGGCGCCCATCCAACCCGAACTAAGAGCCTGGACACATCTCCATCACCGAAGACGGGAAGGCCTGTGTCAGCAGCAGCGATGGGCACGGACAGGGTGGCAGCTGTGGCCCTGGTGGCAGCCGCGGTTTGGCGGGAACAAGGCGCATCGGGCTCTGCGGCCACAGGAGGCAGTGCAGCATGTGGCCTTTCAGAGACCAGGCCCTGGGTCAGTGCCGACTTGCGCAGACACCTCGGGTGAATTCAGGACCCTGTTTAGACCCACATCGGCCTGTGCAGCCCATTTTACAGAAGGAGAGACTGAGGTGCACAGGCGACGACTAACTTGTGAACGTCAGAGCTGTGACTTGTATCCTGCAGGGATGTGGCTGTGAGGCTGGCCCCCAACCTGGGTGTCCTGGGCTGCACCTCGCCCAGGAGGGAGGCGTTCAGGGCCGCCCGCCGGCCCCTCCACCGCCGCTGTGAGCCGGCCGGGTTCCGCCTGCTCCCCACGCTCCCCGCCCTGGCTCCGCGCCCCCTCGCCCGGGCTCCTGGCTGGGCAGCTCTGGTCCTGAGCTCTGACAGGTGCCTTCGATCGGGCCCCTCTTCTCATGCTAATGGTCGCCAACACGAAGCAGAGGCTGCGACGGGGAAGAAAATTACTTCCTGAAAAGGAATTGACTGATCCCCATCATTTCTCAAGGAATCACTGACCTGTGAATATTTCATTACCCAAAATGCTGCGCCGTCCATACAGAGCAGCCGTGCGTGAGCCCGCGGCCCAGGAGGTGACACGCAGTGTCTCCGGCTCACGCGTCCACACTGTGACCGAGATCCGCCCCTGCCCAGACGCCAGGGCTCATCCCGGATGGGAGCCTGGGACGGGACAGGAGGGGGACGCAGCTGTTCCCGGTCTGGGCAGCCGTGGCCGCTGGGTCCCTGGGTCCCTGGCTGGCACGTCCTGAACTTGTCACCCCCCAGATCGGGAGTCAGCTTCCAGACTCGGAAGTTCCTTCCAGGTCTCAGGCTGGTCTGCCTCTAGATGTTTCTAGAAGCTAATGCTGTCCTGCTCTTTTCTGTGGCCTGGGGGATGGGTGTGGCACTGACGTGGCAGGGACAATCCACCCAGAGGATCCTGAGACCAGGGTGGGGCTGTGAGAGGGGGAAGAAACGTGTGCCTCAGAGCCCAGCTGTGGCCCCATCCTGCCTCTGCCCCGGGCGCCGGGTCCCCTCCGCAGGCTGCCCCGGCTGCCAGACCCCTCTGCGGGCTGCCCGTGACCGCTGGACCCCCTCTGCAGGCTGCCTCGCCTCTCCGGGCTCTCACCTCCCAGAACAAGGCTGCCTGACAGGTGGCTGAGGGGGAAATCTAATCACAGTCACCGACGTGAGCCGTGAGTTTGCCAACTGGAAGCGATTTTTAACGGAAGACTGTCCTGGGAGCTCAGACTTCAGGTCTAAGACCATCCTCAAGGTGCTTCTGGTGCCTTCCAAGGGCCTGCCCGGCTAAGGCTGAACTCTCTCCAGAGGACAGGGAAGGCTGAGACCCGCCCCTCCCCCCCCACCCGCCCTGGCACTGAACTGACTCCACAGTGGGTGGAGGGGACAGTCTGGGGCTTTCTCCTGGAATTTAAGGGGCTGGAAAACAATTCATTCAAGAAACATTAACAATAAGCCTGGTGCTGCTCTGGGCTTTGGGGACATAAGGCCACCCACTGGCACCTTTACGCTTAAAGGGACCTTCCAGAACCTTGAGGGTCCCGTGCCCCCAGACAGAGACCCCAGCCGGCTGCCAGGGAGTGTGACGGCTCCGTTACTGCGGGAGTCACACTGGGGATGGGGAAGGCGGTGGAGGCAGCCATCTGGGATTAGTAGAGCATGGGAGGCAGCTTCACGCACCCCCTGCCCCGCCCCGGCCTGCTCCAGCTGTAGGCGGCCTGGGGACGCTGGGGGGGCCTGGGGACGCTGGGGGGGGCCTGGGGGGGCTGGGGGGAGCCGGCGGGGAGGGTGCAGGTGCGGGCGCAGCTCAGGCCTGGCCCGGCCCCAGGAGGGCCCTCCCGCACCGCACCTCACGTGCTGGGTGTGAAGACAGAGGTCAGAGGTCCTGTCCTGGGGAGGAAGGGCCGGACGGGGCAGGGCCTGGCTGCAGGCAGGAGCGGAGGCAACCAGGCGTGTGAGGCCCGGGAAGTGTGACCTGGGGGCGTCGGTGGAAAATTCCTCCCGCAGGACCACACGTAGGCCTGCTTCCCTGCCAGCCAGGGCGGGGCGGGTGTACCTCTGGGGGTGGCCTGGGAGCTGGCCGGAGCCGTCGCCCACCCCGTTGGACCCCCAACCGCAGCTCCCGCCCGGGACACCCAGTGGGGTCGGGCTGCTCCCCGGGAGAGGCCTGCAGGGCGAACGGGGTGGAGGCTCTGCCATCCGCCCTCGGGCATCTCTGCTGGGCAGGGGCAGGACAGGCAGCCAGCCCCTTCCTCCGGGAGAGCAGGCATTACAAGCCGACTGCTCTGCCTGTGTTAGGGATTCGTGTTATGTGCCGGGGTGAGATACAGGACACGTGGACTTGGGGGGAAGAGGGGCCCTTGGGAACCTGGTGTCCTCCGGGGGAGGCGTGGCCAGGACCAGCCTTCAGGTCAGGACAGCCTGAGGTACGGCGGGAAGCAGCTGGTGGCGCTGGCCGTAACTCGGGGCACTGGCCACACCCCGGGGAGACTGAGGCCCAGGGTCTGCGGAGAGGTCCCCGGCTGGAGTGTCCAGAGCGGCCCTGCTGGGGTTGGGCACTCACGCTGGTCAGGGGACAGGACAGGTCTGCTGTGGCCCCCGCGTGCCAGGGCATGGAGGACACAGGCAGGCGGAGGTGGAGGCAGGGCCGGGGCAGCGGGATGCAGTGGGGGGGGGGGGGGGCAGGGAGAAGCCCAGGAGGAGGGCTGCCAGAGACGAGAGGCAGGGGGCAGGCAGGAGGGGTGGGGCCTGGCTCTTCCAGTTTGGGTCACATGGTGCCGACCCCCAAGTCGCTCCATCTTGCCTCCCATACGCCCACGACAGTTCCCCAGGCCAAACAGCAATCCTGGGGCGACTCAGGAGTGTGCCACGTGTCCACGGCTCAGACTGGCGGGAGGCGGCTGATGCCCTGACCAGCCCCGCCCCTGTGGCCACAACAGTGCCCGTCTCTGAGGTCCCCAGGCCACCACCAAATTCAGGACATGTGGCCACCCTGGGGGGCAGGGCCGAGCCTGGCAGTACAGGGACTGACCTCTCTGGCCCCGTTCCCCCACCGATCCCCACTGCCCACGTGATCACCAGCCTTCGCCTTCCAGAACACGGGGAGGCGGACAGGGGCACGGGGGATGGACGGACTCACAGCCAGCCGGCGGATGCTGTGGGGCCTCGGGTGCGTTATCCCCCCCTCTCGGAGCCTCAGTGTCCCCATCTGCGCAGTGGGGAGAGTGAAGGCTTGCTCCCTCCTCTCGTGCCACTGCCCCAGGGAGACCTGTCCCCGCAAAGTGCCTGGCCTCTGCCTGCCGCACACAGAGGTCGGGGGGCCACTGTTCCCCACTGCTCTCCCCGGCTGGGCGCCTGGACACAGAACAATAGTCTTGACGGGGGGAGGGGTGGGCAGCAATCATGCAGTCGCCTTGCGTGGACGTGACCCCGCATGGCCCACTCCCACCCCAGAGTGTTGCTCCCCCAGTAACACAGCTGAGGAATCGGGGTGCAGGTGTGTGGACTGTGAGCAGCGGAGCCAGCACCGGCCCCGGGAGGGCTCCTGGGGGACACAGAGGGGGACAGGACGCACATTCCGGCGGCACGAGCGGTCAGGAAAGGCTGGTGGGCAGGGGTGGGGCTTGCGGTCCTGGAGAGCTTCGGGAAGGGGCACCGAGCAGGGGCACCGGGAGGGGAAAGGGAAGGAGAAGGGGGCAGGGTGGGCTTCCGCAAAGCCCCCACCGGCTGCTCCCTCCTCCGGGGCGGGGACCACACAGAAATGGGGAAGCAGGAGGGGCAGGGAGGCTGGGAGGTCAGCGGACTCTGATCTGACCCACCGGCCCCCAAATCTGCACGAGCTTCCCCCAAACGTCCGGTGGGCTGCGGCGGCTCTTGGCTGGGAGTCTGGCGGTGCCCAGAGGGTCGAGGCGGCAGGCCCTGGGCCCACGGAACCCAGATGCTGCCTCCAGATAAATCAAAGCCCTGCACCGGTGGCCGGCCAGTGAGAAGGAGCCGGGCTGGGGGCCAGCACCCACCCCAGCGGAGAGGCCAGAGCAGGGAGGGCGCCTTCCAGCTGGGCTGGGCCCACCCCCAGCTGGGGACGAGGGTGCCCCTCCTGCGTTTCACGTCTGCAGGGTGCCTACAATCCCCGAGAGGTGGGGCATGCCGTGAGAGGGGTGACCCCCAGGTAAGCCCCTGGGGCGGGAGACGGCACCCGGAAGGACTTGGAGTGGTGAGGGAGGAGGGGAAACGTGCTATGGCCCAGAGAGGGCGCCAAGCAGACATGGGGGGGGCGGCGCAGAAGGGGTGTGAAAATGGCATCTGGGTGATGAAGGGACGGGGCAGGGTCCGGAGGCAGAGCGGGGTGCCAGGTGACGCTGGGGGCTCCAGCCCACCCTCTCTGTGCAGAACGGATCCTGGCTTCTGAGACGTGACCGCATCTGCCCCAAGTTTCTTTAGTGTATTTACTGCCCATCGCTCCGCAGCCCCGGGCGTGCTCAGTTAGGGATGCTCCCGGCCCGTTCCCGGTGAGGCTGGGGGGTGCCTGTGGGCGTCTGGGGTCAGCTGGGGGGCTGCTGTGTAGCCCCCCATCCCCCTGTTCGCTCCCAGAAGCGCAGGGAGGGGTATCTGACCCTGGGAGGGTCTCCTTTCCCCCCAGCGCTGCCCCTGCCTCAGCCTGGTCCCAGGTGCCGCCTCTGCCCTGCGTCCCTCCCATCATGCACACCTGTGGGCACCCCAGACCCTGCAGCAGCCCGGGGGTGCTGAGTCGGGCACGGTGGGCTACAGACAGGCCAGAAGCAGGGCCCACCGCCTGCCACCCTGCTTCCCAGCACTTCACTCCAGCCTAGGTCTGCTGAGGGTCGAGCGTATGGGCAGGGAGGCCAACGACACGGGGCCTTCTAGGTGTCGAAGGGACCCTCTTGCCCAGTTGAGTTTCCAAGTTCTCTCGGCTGGGAAATTGTTTCTCCATGCGAAGCCCGTTTTGGAGCCGGTGGGGGTGGTTGTGGGTGTGAGGCCCGCTGGGCCCCTTGGGCTGGAAGTACTCCCAGAGTGGGGCGGGGCTTCAGGTGGTGGGCGGGGCTTCAGATGATGGGGCGGGGCTTCAGGATGACAGGGTGGCTGAGGCTGATAGGCCCTCAGAAATCACTATGGGCTGGAGCCTGGCATTTAACAGCCCAGAGAGGCAGAGAGACTTGCCCAATGACACACAGCCAGCATCCCACCTGTTCCCTGACAATCTTGTTGCACAAACAGAGACACAGGGAAAGAGAGCAGAGCGGAACCACGGCAGTCCCAGAATCCTCCCCCAGCACCTGGCTTCCCCTCCTCCCCGGGGTCTGGAGACAGGCCTGCATGTGTCTGCCCGCTTGGAACTGTGGAAGCTGACATTCTGCACCTGCTGTTGCAGCCCTGCCTTCTCCCACCTCACCCCTGGCCCTCGACCAAAACCCTCAGGCTGGGCCTCGTCTTGGTCCGCCTGCCCCGCGGAGAACCACCAGCTTCGCCCTCAGATGACAGCTGCAGACCCCGACTATCCGGGCGCCGGGGGGAGATGCTCCGGAGCCCGGCTCCCACAGCCGCCGGGGAGATGGAGCTAAATCAAAGCCCACGCTGGGCCGTGTCTCTCCACCTCCCAAAGCCTCTTCACGATCTCACATCCTCTTTTTTCAGTCTTTGAAGGACGTGCACACACAGGCCCTGCTGGCCGTGCCCCTGCCTTGCACACCAGGCTCCAGCCATTCTTTGGACATACCAAGCTCCCTGTGCCTCAGGGCCTCCGTACATGCCATTCCCTGCGCCTCCAATGCTGTTCCCCTTCGTCTCTCCAGTCCTTCAGCTGAGACACCACCGCTGACATGTCCTCCACGCCCACCCTGCCAGCCTCCGTCCCAGGGCCTGTATTCACAGCACGCAGGCCAGGCTGCGGCTACTTTCTAAGTTTCTCCGCCTGCTATCTGTCTCTGCCGCAGGAGACCGCAAGCCCGTGGCGGCAGGGACCGTGTGTATCTCGTTCTCTGACGCACCGCCGTGCTCTCACGTTGCTCGGCACACAGTAGGCGCTCAATAACGAGTCAGTAATCAGATGGGTGGAGGGGACAGTGAGCCGAGGAGCCAGTCTGGGGCCTGTATGAAGGGACTCAACCCTGGGCGAGGAGGTGGGCCGAGGCAGAGGGCACGGGGAGGGGCGCCAGCGTTCAGAGCAGGTGTCGGTGCCGCTCCAGAGCTGCCATGTGGCCAGGAGCCTGGGTGAGGCCAGGTCGAAGTGGCTGGTGACTGTCCCTTGAGCCTGTCCCTGCTTGGAGGAGGGGGGCCGTGGGCAGGGCGGAGGGGGCGCTGGCAGCACTGGCAAGAGGCAGGGCCCCTCCCGCCTTCTCCTCGGAGCCTGGGTGCAGGTGCACACACGCTCACGGGCGCACGGCCCCTCTCCCGCCCTCCCAGGCCCAGAGGGTCCTGCTCCGCAGTCCTCCAGGGCCCCTGGCGCAGCAGCGTGGACTGAGGAGGTAGCGGGAGGGGAGGCTGTGGGGATCCCCGAGTGCCAGGCTGGGGGGTGTGAAACGGGCCTCCCCGCCAGGGCAGCCGGTGCTGGCACATTCTGGAGAAGCAGCCTGTGGGTGCCCCGTGGCCCCTGCCCTCTCCCCAGCGCTCTCTGCCTTGCTAAGATTTTATTCCCAACACCCAGCCCACAAAGCAGGGGTGTGGCTGCTACAGCGTAGCTCGGGACCCCGGCCTGCGCCCCCGGCCCCCGGCGGTGCCCCCCGCGACCAGGGGCCGCCCTCAGCACCACCACCCCCGCCCTCCGTCTCCAGCAACCCCAGCTTGGCAGAACGGCTGGCACTGCTCACTCTCGGGCAGGAGGTGAGTGGGCAGGGCGGTCTGGGGCAGCAGGCTCCCGGCTCCAGCAGACGGACACCTCGGAGCGGAGCCAGCATGAAATATTCATGCAGTAAATGGTGCAATTTTGTCTGCATTCAGCCAACTTCATGTATATTTCAAAGTATTATGAAATGATAATGTTGTACAACAGAGGCAGGAGGGCCGGAGCACGGGGGCAGGGAGATCTCAGGGCAAGGAGGAAGGGGGGTGGGGGGAGGACGCTCCCGGACCCCCGTCACTCTGGAGCACGGGCACCGGGAAGCCAACTGTCTGAACGGGTCGAGGAAGGGAACGCGGGTGGGGGACACACCTGCTCCCAGATGGGCGGCCGTGAGGCATGGTCGGTGGGCCGTGGGAGCCCCGGGGGGTTCCAGAACTTGACAGGACACCACCCACCCTCCGCTCCAGGGCAGAGGCTCCCCAGGCACCCCCCCCGTCCCGATGGCACCCCACCGCTGCCTCTCTGCTCTGCGAGCCACAGAGGGTTTGGGATTCAGGCCAAGGCCCTGGTGCCGATTCAGCACTGGGCGCCTCCCGGGCACAGAGCAGCCGGCGCCTCCGGGGATTTCGACCTGCTTCTGCCACCGAGGCCCCAAACACAGCCCCTCCCTGGCCCCTCGGGGTCTGCAGTGGTCAGGGCGCCTCCCGCATCTGGGTGGGATGCCAGAGCCGGGTCGTGCTTTCCTCCAGCCATGGGTCTGATGTGGCTGCCGTTCTGGGGACTGGCCCACAGGGGCCGTGTGCGAGGTCTCAGAGGGGAGGGTATGGGGGCCTGGCTGGCTTTCTGGCTCTGAGGCCGGAGATGAGCTCTGGGCCGCAGAGATGGTTCAGTGGAAGGAGATAATGTCCTCTGGCCTCTGACGCCCAGGTGTCTGTCTCCTGAGCCAGGGCTCAGGTTTTGGGGGCCCACTGTGGCTGCCCCGGGTCTGCGGTCTTGTTCCACCCCAACTACCAACGCTGGTTTCTCTGGGCCAGTCTCTCTGGGCCCCACCCTGAGGAAGAGCCCCCACTTGGGAGGCCCCCGGTTCCAAAAGATAGGGACCCCAGAGGTCTGGAGGCCCCACGTCCTGCCACACGCAGGGGAGGCCCTCGTCTGAGCTGACTGGCTTAGTGACAGGGTTTCTGTGGCCCTGACCCCCGACACTCTTCTGCCTCTAGAGCTGGGCAGGCCTAGGGGACCACAGTCAGCTGGACCAGGGGTTGGCAAACTATGGCCTAGGCGGCAAATCTGGCCCACTGCTCGTCTGTATAAATAAACCTTTATTGGAACCTGGCCGCAGCCGCTCACTTGAGAACTCAGTAAGCCGCCACAGGGCCCGTGTGCCTTGCAGAGCCTACCCTACGTCTGGACCGGTCCTTTCCAGGCTGGGTTTTCTGGCCCCTGAGCTGGAGGCCTCCGGCTTCTGCGGATGGGACCTGGCAGGCTTCTGAGAGCACAGGGCACTTGGAGGGGAGCGGGGACTCTGTGCCCTTGGCTGGCGGCGTCTGCCTCCACTCTGGTCACTGGGTGAGAATGAATCTCGTCCCTGGTGAACCACAAAGCCACACTGTCGGGTCTGCAGCCTCCACCGGGCGTGGGCCAGGGAGGCGGGGGAGGGGCGGGAGGGCTGCCCCGCTCTGCTCACGGACATCTCCCCTTGGCTCTCTCCATCTCGTCCCCATTCTTGGAGCGTCCTCACACTCTCAGTCCCCTCCCCACACCCCCCATCTGTCTGTCTGTCTGCCCTCACGCTCTGTCTCTGCTTCTGTCCTGGGCTGGCCCGGGCACCGGGCACCGACCAGCATGCAGTGGCCTTTGCGGCTTGAAAGTCGCTGACTCCTGGCCTAGAGCCTGTCCTCTGGCCCTTGGCCGGCAGCCACCCCTCCCCCCTGCCACCAGACCTGCCCCTTCTCCTTTCTGGGCTCCGAGAGGCCACCAAATGCCTGCTTGCTGTCCAAGCACCCCTCCCACAAACACCGACCACAGAGTTTCTCCTCGTGAAGGCAGAGGTGCACCTGCGTCAGGACCCACTGAAAACACAGATGCCTGGTCCCACACGGGCCACAAAGCAAAGTCAGCAGCTCGTGAATTTAGTGGAGTCCCCGAGGGACTCGCCTGGTGAAGTCTGCGGGTCTGATGGGTGGGCTGGGCCAGGACCGGCTCCCCGAGTCCTGGAAGCTCAGCACACGGACCCTGAGCACGCCTGCTCCCCAGCCATAGGGAAACGGTGTGGGAGGGCGGGGGCAGCAGGGGCCAGGCTGTCCCTTCCAGAAGGTTGTCCCTGGGCCAGACTGCCCATCCCACCACCCCCTGGAGGCTGAGGGCAGCTGTGCTCTGTCCAGCTTGGCCCACTGCGGCCGAGATGACCAGGGGCACCCCGTTCCCTGGCCACCCAGCCTGGCCAACTGTCACAGTTACTGCTGATTAGGACGATCCCACAATGGAGCCGTGGTTCAAGGGGCTGACTGAGCTAGATGGTGGCACAAGACGGGCTCAGGCCGAATCGTGTCCCCCACATGTTCCTGTATTAAAGTCCAGCCCCCAGCACCTCAGAAAGCGGCTCTATCTGGAGAGAGGGTCGTTCAAGACGTCATTAAATGGAGAGATAGGATGGCCGTAATCCACACGGCCAGCGTCCCTACAGGAGGAGGAGCTCAGGACACAGATGCGCACCGGAGGGACCAGGGAGGAGACTGCCCCCTCCAAGCCAGGGGGCGAGGCCTGGAAGGACCACCCCTGTCCACGCCCGAACCCCGGCTTTCCAGCCTCCAGGACCCTGACACGAGAAACGCCTGTCGTCTAGGCCGCCCCGCCTGCGGCCCTGGCCGGACCTCGGGCACGTGCCTGCTGCTGGGAAACGGGCCAATACGGCGCCCGGCAGAGCAGGGCCATGGTGACGGTGGGGGAGTTAAAAGATGCAGAGAGCGTGGGGCTTTGCTACCCGGTTACTGCCTGCTCCCCATCTCCAGGGCCGGGAGGCCCCAGCACCTGGCCCACAGCTCCCACGCTGGCGGTCCCAAACAGCACCCCCTAACGGGAGAAGGGGGGCAGGGCAGCCCAGGAGCAAGAGGGGGCGTCTGTGCCACGGACGGGCGCTGGGGGTCCGGGGTGTGCGACTCGGGCGGCCCTGGCGGCACTCGGATCAGCACCGGGGGGCTCGGGGACCGGGCCAGGTGGGGTGGGGGCTCCTCACCACTCTGCAGGCATGACGGTGACGACGCTCGGGGCCGGATCGGTACCGTCCCAGCCGTGGCTCCCACCACCTGCCACAGCTCCCAGCCCATGTCACCCACGGACACTCCGCCTCCCAAAACCCGGCTGCGCTCTGGAAAAGGGCCTGGCCGGCAGCTGCTCCCACAGCCTTCTCCGGCTCTCCCTGTAATCTCAAAGCAAGATTCCTTCGGGAAAATAACAACCTTGTTTCAGCGGAACCCAGAGAACTGGCTTCTAGGTCAGAGAAGCTGGGCCGCCCCCGCGTCCCGGGTGCCCGTGTGGTGGCAGGAGCTGGTGTCCCAGACGGAGAGGGTCCCAGGAGGGAAGCTGCAGGACTCGGCTCCTGGGACCCTCCCTGCCAGCCCCAGGCCCTTGGGCTGTGCCAGGCCAGGAGCAACACCGCTTCCATATGGCCGCTGACACATTCCCCGGTGTCCACTCTCTCTGCCGTCCTGGACGCCTCCTGACCCTCACCCCAGGCTCACAAATGGGCCGGCAGGGAGCCCCGGACTCCGGGATCATGTGCTGGGGACGCAGCTTGGGCGCGATGGGAGGGAAGACTGGGCTGGGGGCAGTGCCGGCCGCCAGCTGGCTTCAGGGAAGGGGGAGGGGAAGGGGCAGCGGAGGACAGCGAGGCAGGCTGGCCACCTGCTGCAGAGTCCTCTTGGCACCGAAGACCTGACCCCTTCCATTCGCTGCAGGGCCCTGGGCAGAGCCCTGGGGACAGGGCTTCAACCAAGCCGTGGCTGAGACAAGTGAGCCCTTGGAGTGGACAGAGGGGATCCAGCACCGAGCCCCCCGCCATTGGCATCAAGGCGAGGTGCAGCCGCCACCGAGACCCGCTGAGGCCCCTCTGTCACTCACCCTGCCTGACAGTCCTTTCATCTGAAAATACTGCGGCAGGGTCGGGAGGGGGCTGGGAAGGACACGTTTCCATGGGGCCGGCTTCGTGGGGCTTCGGGCAGAGGCGCAGGACCCACTGCGTGCAGCCCAGCCCAGCCCTGCCAGACCGGGTGCTGGTGACGGCGGGGCTGGAAGTATCCTGACTGCCTCTTGGGGCCTCTCTCCGCCTGTGTCTGGTGGGGCTCAGATCCCCCGGGCCCCGCCCCCTCCCTGCCCCCAGAGTCTGGATATTGGGGGTGGGGTGGTCCCAGCCTAGGACTTGCTCTGGGAAAAGAGCTGAGCTGTGCTCTTCAAGGCAAAGACTGCAGCCTGGGGCTGGGCTCCAGAGGAGGCCCCTCCTTGGGCTGCCCCCTCCCCCTCCCCCCCCCACCCGCCCCTATTGGGAAAAGACCTGAGGTGTCAGTGGTGGAGGGGAGGTAGGGCTCTGGACCCTGGCCCTGTACCTCTTCCCTTGCCCTCCCCAGGGTGAAACCAGCCCCTCTGAGGAGGGGGCCTAGAGAACGGGGCGCCTGGGGACCACGGGAAGCAGGGCAGGAGGGGTGAGCTGGGGACCCGGGGAATGAGGGAGGTGTGGCTGTGCCCGTGGGTGGGCGCACACACCTCCCTGGGCCACTGGGCGGGCGGGCTTCTCTGTGGACCCGGAAAAGGGCGGACCGGCCAGCAGACAGGATGAGACACTGCCTGCCCCCCAGGACCCGGAGCCCGGCTGCACAGCCTGGAGGCAACTCGCTCACATCTGACAGTGATGGGGGATGGCCACCCACAGCCACACCTGCACCCCCCAGGCTGCCCGACGACGGTGCACGAGGCGACCCAGCTGCCTCCTCCCCGAAGGGAAAGAACCAACCGGAACCACTGCGCGACCACTCGAGGGTCCCCACCGCAGCACGGCCCCCACGACCTCTCGGAGCCTCTGCTCCCAGGGCTCCCCTGGCCCGCGGAGGGCAGGCGGGCAGCCCGCAGGCTGACTTTCCAGGCGCTGCGCTTGAATGATAAGTGAGTGTCTGGCTCCGGCCCTGGGGGCTTCCACCCTGATCCTAGGAGAGTAGATAAAGCTGAGGATTAGGGAACGCAATCCGGCTCCAGGCTGGGAGGAAAGAGCCACGCAGGAGGCTCCCCCAGACGCCAGGCCAGGTGGGGCTCCAAGCCACCGCTGGCCCCGTGGACCCCAGCTGCTTTGACACACAGGAGCAGTAGGCCCGGGGCTGCATGGACACCCGACCTGGCGAAGAGCCTGAGCCGCGGGCACAGAGCAGACACAGGCCTCAGGCTGCAGGACAGGCCCCTCTGGATTCTCCGGGTGGGGACCTGGCTGTCCCCGATGGCCAAGGCCCCAGTTCTGACGTCCGGGTGATCCTGGGCCGAAGGACAGCAAGCGGAGCCAGGCCCCACGTCCCTGGGCCACGCCTCTTAGCCAGGGCACTCTCACAGAATGGGACACTCGGAGAACGGGACACTCGGCTCAGGCAGAGTTGAGATTCCTTCCTTCCTGTTCGTCTCTTTATAAAGAACGCAGCTCCTGGGCCAGGACAGAGTTTAGAGCTCCGTTAGACACACGGGCCCTTCTGAAGCGAATCTGAAGCCGTGGGAGGACAGAGAATACAGGCCAGTTATCATGGGGACACTGGCCTGGGGCACTCAGGGAGGCTCCCTGGAGGAAGGGGCTGGGCTGGAGCCTGGAAGGATGTGTAGGAGTGAGCAGAGGAAGGGTCCCGACTGGGGCCAGCAGAAGTCACGGCAGAGGCCAGACATACAGATGTTGGTGTCAGGAACCCAGAGCGCAGGGTCAGGCTGGGGGTGAGGGGGGACACCGAGGAACCCCAAGAAGCTCCTTAGTTGTCAGCAAACCCCACCGAGCTAGAAAGAGGCCGGGGAGCGCGCGCTGCGGCACTGACACGGACCCCGTCCGTCTGGTCTCTGTAGACCAGCGTGTTCCACAGGCCGGTAGGACCCTACGCCCTTGGGACACGAGCCCTCCTGCCCCTCAGCACCCCTTGGGGCACGTGCGGCTTGAAGCGCTTTCTCCCCAAAGCTTGAGCTTTGCTCCTACAGCTTTAGCTTTGGTCAGAACTGGTCCCCCAACCCCAGCTCTCTGCAGGGACCCGGCCCTCCTGCGATGGGGGCAGTGGCCACAGCATCAAACCCACGACCACGGTGGCCGGCCCAGCCACCAGGACCGCCGGCCCTCGGAGGCCGAGAGTGGAGACGAGGCAGGCCTGGACGCAACCGCCAGCCCTCCTCCCCCGCGGCGGGCGTTGCTCTGGGTCCCTGGAACCCCACGTCCCATGGACCGGCCGTACCCCGCAGCTTCACCCGCCGAGCCTGGCACGATGGGGCCTTAGCATGGAATGGAATTTCCCCTTAATTACCACGGCGCACAGATACTGTTTAGTCCATAATGTGGTTTTCCCGCTCGGAGCACGGCCTGCCGCGTGCACACGTGTTCCGTGTTCCTCCGCCAACGACGCAGGGAGGCCCCGCCCCCCGAGGTGCAGACACCCCGCCCCGCCTGGGAGGCCCCGCCCCACCCTGCACGCAGGGCGCCGGTGTGACCGTCACATGTCACACGGCTCACACATGCACCAACTATCCTAATAGGCAGACGGGAGCATAATTTTTCCTCTAATTACATATTCAGCACTTCTGAGAAAATGAGATTTTAGTAATTCAATTGGACTGAGGAGCAGGCCTATAATAAAATGAAATTTGTAACAATCGTGCAGTTAAATTAGTTAAATGGAGAGGAAGAGGCTGTGGGAAATTGACCCCTCGATCTCTTAAGGACTAATCAGACATTTGAACTAAGTTGTGCTAACAAAACCCGGGGGTGTTGCGGGCGGAGGCCTGGGGTCTGCAGGGGTGCGGGGACAGACCGACGGGTGGGCAGAGGGCGGCTGGCCGGGCGGCCACGTGAGAGCGGCTCCGGAGGAAGGCGGGGAGCAGAGCGCAGGGGAAGTGCGGGTGGCTGGGGTGGAAAAGCCCCACAACACACTTTCTGCATCTGGCGGTTCTCAAACTCCGGGGTTTCAGAGCACCCTCCCTCCTCCCGGTACCCCCTGGACAGGGGAGGAAGCTGCGGGGGGAACCTAGGTTTGTGCAGGAGAGCTTGCAGGGGCGCTACGGACCGAGCGCAGGCGCGGCGGGGGCTGTCTGGGAGAGAGACGGTGACAGCTGGGGGCTGAAACTGCTGGTCCCCATGCCACCCCCACCCCCAAGCAGACACGCTGCAGCTGTGGGAGAGAAAAGCAGCTTCCCAGGCCTCGCAGCCCACTCCTCCCACCACACACCTGCCCTGCCTCTGGCCCCGCCCCCTCACGGAGACAAGGCATTCTGTGCGCTGGCTTGGGAAGCCGGGAGCTGCAGGTTGGCCCTAAGCTCTGCGGGTCACAGCAGACCTGGGGTTCTTCTAGGGAAAGAGGCCGCCCGGCCCAGCCCTCTCGGCCCTCAGTGCCTTGAGCATCAAGATGAGGCATCGGTGCCAGGTGCCGAGGGGCCCTGGATCCCAGAAACAGGGGTCCAAGTCGGCGCTGAAGGCTGGGCGTCTCTGGGAGGGGAGGGGCGTGGAGGGCCCCAAGGCACCCCCTTCCTGACTCTAAGCCGGACCCTGTGTTTTCAGGGAGCTGTCGTCCAGAAGTCCCTGCTGGGAAGACCCAGGCCAGAGAACGAGTCCCTGGAGGCTGAGAGCCCAAGGGCAGGGTGTGAACGAGGAGAAGGTGGCTCGCCCAGCCCACCCTCGGGGCCCTTCTCCCCCTGGGCCCACACACTGTGGGTTCCAAGCTGCCTGGGTGGGTGGGGAGCCCCAGAGGAAGGGCCCCGTGGCCTGCCTGCACCCGCCAGCCTCCCGCCTCTGGCTGGTGCCAAAGCCCTGCAGACAGGGTGCCTGGCTTTGGCGGCGCCCCCCTCCCCCCGCTCCTGCCAGGCACCAGCAGATGCAGCACCCATCTCCCTGCCTGCAGCTTCTCTGTGCCCAGGTGCTCTGGGCGGCCCAAGGCCAGATGGTGTGGACAAAGCCCCCTGCAGCCCACCCTGCCCAGGCCTGCTGGGGAGTCCGGAGTCCGCCCCTGTGCTGAGCCCTGCAAACAGGCACCGGCTCTGAGGGTGGGTGGGACGCGCCCCTGCCCCCAGCAAGTTCTAGAGGGCCCACAGAAGCAGCTTCTGGCTCCCCTCCGCTGGCAGGGCCCAGTGGGGCCATGACCCGGCAGCTGGGACCGACGAAGCCTGGAGGTGTTGGTGGAAGTTCTTCCCCGCCTGGTTCTGGAAAGAACGGCAAGTCCCAGGCCCTCCGGGGTGGGGGGGGAGGGCTTCGCTGAAATCCTCAGGTCACCCACAGGCTCCGCAGGTCCCCCTGGGCAGGGTGCTGCAGCCGTGTCCAGGGCGTGTCGGGGAGACAGGAAGGCTCACGGCATCAGGGCCCCGAGTGCGGCCCCGGGCTGAGCACTTTCTGGGATTATTCCGTGTCGTCCAATTCCCCCAGATGCAGGTGCCTGTCTACAGAGGCCGTGGGGCCTCCGCCCGGCCAGACCCCTCCTCCCCAGGGTGGGCAGCACTACCCCCTTCAGTGTGGGGGCGGGGCTCTCTGTGCTTCCGAATAAACACCTTTGGGCGCGCCTAGGAATGGCCACCTTTGCTAATGAAAGTGGCTCCCCTGGTGGCCCACAGGGCAGGGGACACGGCAAAGACAGTGGCTTCTCTGGGCCACGGATGTGGGTGGGCCCAGGCAGCCCTGCTCTGAGTCTCACCTGGGTGGGGGTTTGGAGCTGCTGGGCTGGGGGACGGGGGACCCGGCACAGCCTGAGGTCTCACTGCGCCCGCGTCCCCCATGGGACCCTTGCGCCAGGAACAAAATGGGTGTCACCTGCTGAGGAGAGACCCGGCCACACCCCAGTCTTCCCAGAGAAGAGGGACACGCCCGGGCCCTGGAGCAGATGCACGGCCGGACGGAGGTGGGAAGGGGGCCGCAGGGGGCAGCAGGGCTGAACCCCGCCTCCCACCCCAAGCTCTGGCCTGGCTCGCCCTTGCCCCCAGGCTGCAGCGAGCCATTCAAATATTTATCTTTGTTTCATTTTCCAAAAGGGGAACAAAGAGAAGGCAATGGAGAGAGGAGAAAAAATCCAAGTTTCTCATTTGAAAGTTAATTAGTCTAATTAGGTCTAATTAAGAGCCCCCAACACAATGCAAATGAACTGCAGGCTCCTCATTTCCTCTGGTTCTCATTTCAGACGGAGCCGGGGAAGCCTGGAAGAGGGCTGGCACCGTGGGGCCCCCTCCCTCTGGGGGGGTGCAGATGGTGGGGGGGGGCGCGGAGGCAGAGCCCGCAGGCCCGGATTCCCGCACGGAGGGCGGTGCCAGGCTGACGGCAGGGACTCAAACCCAGTTCCTGACCCGGTCCTACGTGTCAGTTCCTGGGGCCTTGGCCCTGGGAACCTCTGATCCTGCTCTCTGGCTTGATTTCAGGCTCTGCACCAGGGTATCGATGGTCCCATCTCCCGGAGTCTGCGGGTGTGCACAACTTAGGTGAGGTCAGACGGTCTTTAGGGGCTGAGTCCTGGTTTGGGGGCCTGGCGCCTGCCCTCTGGCTGGAAGGGGACCCTGGGTTTACTGAATCCCAGGGATGCGCTGAACCCTGCAGGTTCTGAACCCGGGGCTGCCCATAGCTGTGATGGGGACCCAGGCGTGGTGGGTGACAAATCTGGCTTTGCCTCGCCCCTTCCCATCCCCTTCCCCTGCCCCACCAGGCCAGCCCAGACCCCAGAAAGGACACCAGGGATGGGCCCACATTTCTGCATTTCTGGGGGCTCCCAGCACAGCCCCGGGGAGGAGGGTGCCAGCCAGCAGGCCCACAGTGGGGGCAGCGCTCCAGACAGGAGGCTGGGCCAGGTGTCAGGGGTCCCCGCTATGAGGTCCCACAGCCCAGGGCCGCAACGCAGGCGGCAGACCCAGCAAAGCAGCAGCGGAGTGGCTGGAGGGGCTGATTTCTGAACCAAGATCAAAAGAATTAAGTAGGTTTAGTTGTGAGCCACAGATGAGGGGGGGGGGGTCCTTGAGGCACCCACAGGAGCAGGACGGGGCGCGGCTTCACGGGGCCCTAAGCGAGGGCACCGCTCTGGGGACGGCACCGCTCTGGGGACGGCGGTGCTGAACCCCAGCACTGAGGTCCAGGGCGGGAGGCCCGGCCCCGAGAATGTGCTCCCAACCGCACAGTGCAGTGGAGGGGGGCTTCGCTGCTCAGAGCCCGCCCACCCCGCTGCCAGGGCCTCCCCCCCAAGCCGGGTGCAGCAGGAGAGGCAAGGAACTTCTCGGGAGGGGAGTTCTGTCGTTGCAGCGGTGGTCGGACAGCTACAGGCTTATTGAGTCACCGCGCCGCACACCCTTTGGTGGGCGAAAGATTCAATGCCAGTTAGACTCACAAACAGCAAGGGGCAGAAACCAGAGTCCCTGCATCTGGGAGAAATGGCCTCGAAAAACGACCTCGTGGGAACGAACGGAGCAGGGTCCTCCGCAGGCGGTGTGCCCCAGCTTCTCAGTCTGTGTGCCACAGTTTTTCTTTTCTGTAAAATGGGCTGATGGCCTCTGCGCTGGGCTGCTGGAAAACTCCAGGAAGAGCATGGGGGGCTAGGTACGCAGCGGAGGACGTGCCCCTCCCACTGGCTCTCTGGGCTCTCTGTCGGGGCCCCTCTTCGGCGGCGCTGATCGGAGGGGTGTGAAGGTCCCAGCCCGGCACTGTGCATGCGGGTCAGGCAGGGACGCACGGCCCCTCGCAGCCTCCCATGGGACACGGCCCTTCCCCGTACATCACAGGGAGGGCAGGGGCCTGAGCCCCACCTTACAGAAAGGGCACCAGGGCCCTAAGCCAGAGTCTCCTGACCTCCCAGTCAGCCTGGGCTGGCATCCTCGCCCCTCACCCTAAGCCTGCAAATGGCCCAGGGCGGGGTCTGCCCGCAACCCCGGGGGTAGGGGAGGGCGCCTAGGTGGGTGCCTCAGTTTCCCTGGTGCACCTGTGCTGTCTCCTGCCTGGATTTCTTGTTCTTGATCCTCTCAGTCAGCCCCACCTAAGGCCCAGGCATCCTGGAGCCAGAGGGGCCTCGGGAAGCTGCCTCTCTTGGGTGCTAGATCCTCTTAGGGTCTATTCCAGCCCCCACCCAGGGGCAGCACAGAGCCTACAAGGTTCTAGCAATTTCCAAGGAGGAGGGAGGGAGAAGATGCACAGGTACCAGCTCTCCAACTGAAGAGGGTAGCAGTCTTGGCTGGCTGGTGGGGTCCTGGCTGGCTG
>PJEM01012553.1:0-46283 GCA_004023845.1 Helogale parvula | reverse complement strand
CTCTGGAAAACAGTGTGGAGGCTCCTCAAAAAACTATCGATAGAACTCCCCTATGACCCAGCAATAGCACTGCTAGGGATTTACCCAAGGGATACAGAAGTGCTGATGCATAGGAGCACATGTACCCCAATGTTCATAGCGGCACTTTCTACAATAGCCAAATCATGGAAAGAGCCTAAATGTCCATCACCTGATGAATGGATCAAGAAGATGTGGTGTATATATACAATGGAGTACTACATGGCAATGAGGAAGAATGAGGAAGAATGAGGAAGAATGAAATATGGCCATTTGTAGCAAAGTGGATGGACCTTGAGGGTGTCATGCTAAGCGAAATAAGTCAGGCAGAGAAGGATAGATACCATATGTTTGCATTCATAGGTCTAAGAGGAGAGACCTGGCAGGGGACCATGGGGAGCTGAAGGGGGAAAGAGAGTGGGGGAGAGTGAGGGACACAGATCAAGGGAGACTACTCAATACTGAGAACGAACCATGGGCTGAAGGTGGAGGGGGGAGGAGGTGATGGTCATGGTGGGGGGCACTTGTAAGGAGAAGCACTGGGAGTTATATGGAAACCAATTTGACAATAAACTATTAAAAAAGCATACTATATCAATCTTATCAGTTATAGATATTAAAAAAAGATGATAGTGGGAACTCTCAGATAGAGGGAATGTCACACATGACAAGGTGGCATATAGAAAACACTCATTAAATATTTGTGGAATGAGATGCCTGTGGGGCATTTGAGTTTGAGGTCTTAAGTGACCCATCCTCCCTTCATCCCCAATGAATGTTAATGCTGTAGTTGTTACTCTGTGCACCTCAATTTGATTTGGCATTCCCCCATGTAATTCTTTTGTAGCTGAGCCTTCCTCAGCTCCAAACTCTGTGCCTAAAGGCAAGAGACACCATCCCATGCCTGGATTAAGTTTGAGGAATATTGTTGCAGACCAAGATCTCAGATGCCCAAGGCCCTGTTCATCAGGAAGAGAGATTTCCTCTGGAACAGAGCTCTGAAGGGGAATTGTCATCTGAATCAGGGCAGGGGCTTATGTTTGCTTGGCTTCTCTCTGAAACTGACCCTGAGACCAGATTTGAGTGCTGGTGATTTACTTAAAAGATGATTCCAGGAGACACTAGCAGAGGAAGGGTGCAGTAAGGCAGAAAAGGGAAGGAAACCAGCAAACTGTCTGTTGTCAGGAAAGTTACCACCATGGCAACAGGACTGAGTCCTTCTGAGGAGCTTGGAAGGCAGGTTAGAACATGTGCTCTGAATTTTCCCACATGGGATGCAAGGTGTTTGGGTGTTGAACCACTTCTTCCACGTCTTTCTTTGATGGGAGCCACTGTCAGGATCTTCCAGCCTGCCGGAGTGCAGACAGAGCTGCAGAAGAGCTTTCCCCACATACAGGTCTGCTGTGAACAGATATGAGAGGTCACAAACAGTGTCTGTCACTTCCACATGAGCCTGGACTTGCTCAGGTTCCTGGGCAAACAAAAAAATGTAGCTTTAGAAATGGCAGAAATGAATGGCAAATTGGCTCTGTCTCTAGGGCAGAAGGCCTTTTTGGGAGGAGGGAGGCACTCACCTGATGAAGCCATGACAATCAAATAAAAGGCAAATCTCCACAACTAATGTGCACAGTGCCACAGTGGCACGCCAGTGTGTCAGCTCCTTTTTATTTCCCAGGTGACACTACATCATTAGTCTCTCCCCCCATCCCCCATGGTAATAAGGATCAAAAAGCTGTCAGGGTTATTTTTTCTTATTCCTTATTTTTCTTTTCAATCACACCAACATTTCTCTTACTTAGTCTCACCACTCAGCAAACCCTCTGTGGGCTGGAGACAGGAAAATCTGTGAGGGCACAGGGGTAAGTGTTGGGCAGGAGAGGCGGTCTACAGTTTAATCAGATAGGGGGATGCACATTTATTTTTCAAACAAAAAACCTTTAATAAACTAAAAATACTTCAGCCAGAGTTGAGCTGCAGATAGAGAGTTAAGGTTTCCAAATGCTGGTTTGTTTGCTTGGAACAGGAATGTCTCGGAACTGGCTGCAAATAGAGTTTGGAAATTCTGGCTATTATCATACTGACCTTAACCTGGACAGATACACTTGGGTCTTTATCTAAGAAACTTACCATATCTATCTATCTATCTATCTATCTATCTATCTATCTATCTGTCTGTCTGTCTATCATCTATCTATAATTAAAGTCCAAGTTAATGAACATATAGAGTAATAATGGGTTCAGGAACAGAGTTTAGTGATTCCCACTGACATATAACACCCAGTGCTCATCCCAACAAGTGCCCTCCTTAACGCCCATCATCCATTTAGCACATCCGCACACCCAACTGCCCTCCATCAAGCCTCAGTTTGCTTGAGATCTCTTAGAACACCAGGTGAGAAAAAAACAGAAGCAGGGTATATCTGTGGACAGCTCAAAGTTATTTTTCACTTCATTACATTAATAATGCCTAATGTCATTTTTCTGACAACACTTCACTGCCACCAATAAAAATAAGGCTATTTCTGATCAGGAGAGAAGGGAACAGAGGTTAGATCAATCCATTTTCCATTTAACTGACACTGTAAAAGTGTTTCTCTATGCCAAGGTCTGTGTAGAAAACAAAGCGGATACAGAGAAACAGGCATCATCAGCCCTGCCTCTGGAAATTTACAGCCCAGTGGGGAAGATGATGAGGGATGGGACACACTTTAGAGAAAGCCGGTAGCTATTACAGCAGAGCGTGCTGCAGCGCGTGATGGATGGAACTGCTGGAGATGTGACTCAGGGCCCAGGTAGGAGAAAGGGGCAATGAAGAGCTAGTTTGGGTAGGATTTGCTCATTATCCTTCTTGGATGATTTCTTCTCGGATGGTTGAAAGAAGGCACAGGTTGGAGGCTTGGTTGAAAGATAATGAGTTTTGCTGTGTGTTTGGGGTACTCATTGGGGTGCTCCTGGAGACAGAGAAAGAGAGATGTGGGCTGGAGATGTGAGTATCGTGGGTTTCCATCTGTGGCAGCTGGGTGGAAGATGATTCCTTTCATTACAATAGGGACTATAAGAATAGGGAAAATGAGATGGAGTGAGAAGAGCAGACCAAGAAGATCATAGGATCTGATCGTCAATATTTTTTTTTCCAAGGTGGAGGTGGGGAAAGTACTCACCTTCTCTGTGGTGCCACTCCGGCTGGTACTGTGTTTTCCATATGGTGTTCCATTTATTTCCCATAACACATCGGTGACAGGCAGTGCTATTCCCATTTTAGAGACAGGGAAACAGAAATCTGAAATAGTTGAATGGGCGACCATGGTAACATGTCTGTTGGGGAGGATGGGACGAATATATGACTGCCTTCTTCCTTGCAATATTTAAAACACTAAAAGATAAGAAATAGAAGACAGAGGAGTAACACTCAAAATGCCAGACTTACATAAAGCTGATTATAAACTATCGACTTAGATGCATGGCCATTGTGAATATCCTAAGACTTCACTCTAGACTGGAATATACCAGCTCCCTCATGGCCACAGAAGAAGAATACATACCATTAAGCCTACATAGTAGAGGATCAGGGTGGCCTGAGGCCAGAAGGGGCTAATCCTATACCACAGGTCCTTCTTCCAATCTTACCCATAAGATAAATCACTCCCCTTCTCTAGAGAGGTGAGTGATGGGTAGAGAGAAAGTGAAATTGTTTCTCTAGTGATTTTCCCTCTTAGAGAGCATAGTGGGAATTTCTTCCCATCTTAGGAAATGTAACTATTGAAAAAGCTACTAACCTCCTGATGAAATCTAGTCAATGGGATTTGAATTTAAGTTGGACTGACTCCTAGGCCCATTTTTATCACTCTGTAATAGAGAATACCAGTTAAGAGCATGACCTTTGGGACAATAAAATTAGACATTTCCAGGCGCACAATTACTTCTCCTGCGTAACATTCCACTTGGAAAAGTGACTATCCTTTTGTAAACCTGCCCCTGACTTCCCATCCTTGTCTCATCTCAGTTCTTTTTCATGACCACCTAGTATTCTGCCAGCTTTGACCGCGTCCTAGGGCAAAGGCAGTGTCAGTGGGCAGGTTGGGTGTGAATCTCCTTCAATAGTGTTTGGAATTAATGTTCTTTTGTTCTGTTATCAAGAACAAGGTTTATAGGACTCACTGTGACTCTATGGGGTAGCAGTTTTGCACTATATATGAAAGTATCAGAACTTTTCTTTCTTCTACACACAGCACAGGTGAAAAGATGTCATGTTTGGTGGAAAGTGTGTTTTACAGTCTGTTTCACTGTCTGGGGGGTGGTGGTGAATTCCTGTTTCTCTTTGCCCTGAGTTCATCCAGTCCTAATTCAATGCCATTAAGTTTAACTGGATCAACCCAACTTATCTCTTTCCAACTTTCTTTAACCAACCGAACTAATATAATACACAGACAAGGTTCTATGTACGTCATCGGAGAGAACTATGTAAATAAATAAATAAATAAACAAACAAATAAATAAATAAATAAAACATTTATTGAGCACCTCTGATGTGCTACCTAAGTACAATATTGGAATAAATGCAGGATATTACGGAGGTACTAAGGAAGTAATTTGAACCAACTTGTGGGAGTTTTCCAGAGGAATTGATATTTGAGCTTTGTTTTAAAGGGTGATTCATTGTCCTGTAGACAAAGAGGGAAGACGACGACATTCTGGACAGAAAGAAGAACATAGACAAAGTCAGAGAGCTGGAAAAAAGTGTAGGGCAGTCTACAAACTCCATGAAGCCCAACAGGAAGCAGGCGGGAGAATGGTTGGAGCTGGTATGAGAGGGGCTGAGGGAGGGAAGTTGGGGGTCATGCTCAGATCACAGACGGCCCACTGCATTATTTTCAGAAGACTGAGATTTACCTTAAAGAAACTGACATTCTGATACTGACTCACTGTTTCACTCACACAGATAGCATTTCCTTGTATCACATGAAACCTGGCTGAAGATACACAGTTCTTGTCTACACTCTGGCTGGGAGTTGTAGAGCTCATTTGCACATGTCTCTTCTGCCTCTAGCCCAACCCTGCCATCTTTTGGTGGATTTCTAACTCTTAACCTTTCTAGATTTCCAAGCAGATAATACAACCTAACCCTTTGCTGAAGCCAAGAGCCATTCTGGATCACTGATACTCGATGTTTGATGGTAATAGTATGTGGCTATACCTTTTTTAAGTCTTCTTAGGTACCTATGATATACAGAATAAATTCTTACATTTCAACACAAACAAAACTCTGCTTTCGCTTATTTTTGGTGTACTAGAGCCTTCTAATATAGAGAGAACATTTGATGGCAATCTCCTACCTGCAGTGAAGATATGACGTATGAAACAAATTCAAGCTCTTAGTTGCACATTTGGCATCACCGGCCTCCCCTTTCTGTCCATTTGCCTGGATGCAAAACCAGTTACAGACAGGACAGAGCTGTCTGGGCTGCCTCACAGTCCTCCAAGATGGTCTATGGGACCTTTGAGAACACAATACCCTGCCAATACTAGGAGAGCACCCATGCCCAGTTAAATGCACTGTACCACAGAGACTTCCTGCAACCTGGGTCATTCTACCCTGAATAAAATCTAATTATATATTTCCATGGTTACTTACAGAGATAATAACGAGTCCCCTAGCCCCGTAAAACATCACAAGGACTTTAGGAAGCACGTCGAAGAGAGAGCAAAACAAAACCACACAATTACCATGTTCAAGCAAATAATCAGAGGCGAAATTGGCTACTGAGGCATATTATCTCTCACTAATTATCATTTTAAATGATGAAAAACTCAAAATGAATGGTACTTTCTCCACCCCTGTGCTGCACAGAGAGCTCCTTTTCCCAACTCTAGGAACTAAGGGCCTAATTATTTGCACTTAATAATTCAGCCGCATCTCCTTGGCACCAATTCCATTTGTTGCTGTAAATGGGGGCCACACTTCTCACAGAAAGTGCAGTTGTTAAAAATAAAACCCTCACTCTCCCCGCCTCCCCTTCCCACTCCCTAGCATAAAGAATGACTATAATTAAGAACAGCCCAATTAGCAGCCAAAGCTCAGATTTCTTCGACCCCCAAACCCTGCAAGAGTACCTACTCTGCCTTGAGTGGGATGTCGTTCCCAGAGGACTCAAATCCAGACCAGCACTTCAAATCACCGTGGGCTCAATATAACTGTATCTGCCATATTCTCTGCCATGTATTTCCAAAAGGGGTTTAAATAAGTAGTAGAGTAGTAAGTATGAAGTACTAAGTAATAATTACTTATTCAAATAAGGTAGCTTTCTCAAAGGATTCTGAGTTGCTGTTTAGATGGAAATGGTCAATGGTTTGTTTTAGCCACTCACTGAAGTCAGTGCCTCACTTACGGAGAGAGCAAAGGTCAGCACCCTCATGGGGAAAGCACTGTACCAAAAGCTGGCTTTACGGAGATGCAGCCACAATAATGTCCACGGAGCTCAAGGTCAAGCAGAGGGTGACAGATTCATAAACCACGGGGGAGAAGTGAAGCATCCGCAGTGGAGCTAAGGAGCATCTGTTGTGGGGGAGATAAGTGTAATGTTCATGAACACTGCAAAATGAGTGCACTTTCTAGATCCACTTCTGGAAAATTGGGTCAGGCTTTAACAGACTGGATTTCTTTGATGAGTATTTTCTGGGGGGATGGAACCCTGAGGCTAAACATGGTGCAAAGCATTTCTCACCCTGCCCCGAGTCTTTTCGGGTACCTTTCTGCTGTAAGTCTACATTCACACCCTGCCTTGGCCATGCCAGAAACTCCATCTTTCACTAATTCAATGCGCCTTCATGACTTTGCTCTAGTTTTTTCCCACTGATGCCCCTTTCTTCCTATTCTGTGTCTATGGAGTTCTGAACTGTCTTTTGAGGTCTGCATGAGGCAGCATGCTGGCATGGAAGGAATATGGATTTTAGAGAAAACTGTCTTCAGTATTGGCTCTGCCTGTGACTAGCTATGGATGACTTGTTTATTGCTTGTGAGCTTGGTTTTCTCATGTGTAAAGACAGGGATAAAGGTCCCTGCCTCGAAGAGCCATTGCAAAGATTAAGTGAGCAAATGCAGAAGACTCACAGAGTCAGGAATATGGTGGGTGCTCCAGATTGCCATTTCGGCTCTGCCTGTGTGGAATCAAACTCCAGTAAATTAGATCAGGAAACATACAAGGATTTGCTTTTGCCTTTAAGAAAGATGGACCTCCTGCCATTTGCAACAACATGGATGGATCTTAAGAACATTATGCTGAATAAGATAAGTCAGAAGGAGAAGGGCAAATACTGCATGATGTCACCTATCTGTGGAGTCTAAAAGAACTAAACTTGCAAAACCAGAGAGTAGAATGGTAGATACTAGGGGCCAGGGGTGGGGTCATAGGAGAGATGTTGCTTAAAGATACAAACTGGCAACTAGTGGTTAATAAGCCCCAGAGAGCTAGAACATGGTACAGTGAATATAGACAATGATTTGTATTATAGTCATCGTACTTGCTAAGAGGCCAGATCTTTTTTAAAATATATTTTTAATTTTATTTATTTATTTTGATAGGGAGACAGAGAGAGAGAGAGAGAGAGAGAGACAGAGAGAGAGACAGAGAGAGACAGAGAGTGAGAGAGAGCAAGTGCATGTGCAGGGGAAGGGCAGAGAGAGAGAGCGACAGAGAAAGAATCCCAAGCAGGCTCCATACTGTGAGCACAGAGCCCAATGTGGGGCTCAAACTCATGAACTGTGAGATCATGACCTGGCCGAAACTAAGAGTCAGATGCTTAACCAACTGAGCCACCCAGGTGCCCCTGGATCTTAAGTATTCCAGCCACAAAAAAAGAAATGGCAATACTGTGATGTGATAGAGGTGGCATCGCTATCATGGTGATTACACTAAACAAATGTATCACATCAGTATGTTGTATATTTTAAATTTATACAAGGTTACATGTCAAATACATTTTAATAAAACCAAACCTAAACAAAAGACAACCAACGATAACAAAAAGAAACATACAAGGAGCTCAAGTTCTACCAAGAAGATATAAACCTTCTCCTTTTGTCCAAGCTCCAAGCCAGCAGCAATTGGAAGGCAGGAATCTGAGACCTAGGACCTGCATGAAGGTGCTGACTGTTTAGAGATGGAGAGAAGACCCATCGCAAATGCAACAGAGCAGACCAACATTGTGTTGTAGTGCCTACACTGTGGGCAAGGGGTATGATTCATCTTTGAATGTCCAGTGACTAGCGTGACGCCTTTCACTGAAGCAATGCACACATGACTGAACTGAATGAGTTAATGAACACAAAATATGTTGATACCCTTCATCAAAATATGTGCTTAATACATTATTATTGACTATTAGAATTAATGAATGAAGGATTTGGGTTACATGTGATAGGAAGTTTGTGATTGAGTGAGATGTGCAGAAAATTTGGGATCAGATAAGATTCGGTTTTGTCGAAGATTTGCCTACCATTTCCTCTCTGTGTGACCTTTACCAAGTAAAACATTAACTACCCCAGGACTTGGAATTGCAGAGATCATGAAGGGCAGCTCTCTTTCTCTCTAAATGGGCCAGGATGGGCTTCTGGTGTGCCACGGTCCCCTCCGTTCCTTATTATCTTCCTCTCTACCTGCGAACTAGATGCTGAAGTAAATTCGCACAGGGCCTTCGTGGAGGGGTCATGCTTGAGTTACGTTTTAGAGGATATGTAGGAGTTAGCCAGGAGTGAGTGGGGAGGAGAGAACCATGCTGAGATCATGGTTCATTCAGGAAGTGGAGAGGCATGGTGATAAAATGAAGAAGGTCAGGTTGTGGTTGGGAAGGTGGGTTGAAGGTACAAAGACAATTGGTGATGAGCAATGTCAGTGAAGCTGGAGCCAAGTGGTCTTACATGACTCTAGGATTCAGAGAAGGTACAAAAAAGTTATTTAATGAGATCCTGTTGTATTCCAGGCAAGGTGCTAGTCATGGGAAAATGATGAATGAGGAAGATGTGGTCCTGTGCTTGGAGCACACAGTCCCACTGGGCACAGGCAGAAGAAAGAAGAGAACATTTCAATGCAATGCAGTGAAATGCTCTCAGGTAGACAGGTACAGCCTGCTGGAAAAACACAGCAAAATTCCCACCACCACACTGTGGTGTAGCCACGGTCACAATCACCACTTTACAGACAGAGAAACCAAGCTTTGCTTGACTTTCCACCTTGAGCTCGCCGACAGCACAAGAGATGGCAGACGAAATGCCAGCAGCAGTGGCTGTGTTCCAAGCTGTGCTCTGGGTGTGGAATCTTCCTTATCGGCTTCAAGGCCGCTGAGATGAAAATGCACCCCTCCAGTCATTATGGCTGTCAGGGAGTGGGGAGGGAGTGCTTGTCCCAAATGGACTGGGTCTCTGCATGTCCTGCAGTGCTCGGGCCTTGGTACCTTTTTACCTTCCATCTCCCTTTGACCCTTGACATGCCGCCCGGCGGTTGCTTAGCAACCTCTCTAGCAAGACTGTGTATCCTGGCGTAAATTGCTGTTATGCACAGGGAGAGCTTTCTCCCTCCTCTCTCTCCTGCTTTTTAAGCAGTGAGACATCCTAAAATAGGGCATATTTTTTCTGCTTCTTTTCTTCTTCCTCTTTTTTTTTTTTTGACAGACAACTTCTGTGTAAATGTTGAAATCTGTGTTGTCTGTCAGGAGCAGTCCATCTGAAAACTTTGCTGAAGAGAATGTATATTTAGTAACGGGTGACAGAGAGAGGAAGACATTGAGATGCCAATTATTCTGGTGAGATAATGCAAAAGCTGAGTATTTGAATCAAGTGGTTTAGGGATACAAAAAGGAAAAGGAGAGGCTCCGTGCAGAGCCTTGTATTTTAAACAGTGCAGGGCTTTATTCTGTTTAACTCCATCTGTTGCTAAGGATGTCCATCGTGTCAGCCTAACCCCGAATCTACGGGAGATGCTTGGTGGTGAAATCAGTGCTCCTTTTGCATTCTTAGAGGAAAAGGTGCTGGAGGTATAAGCAAAGAGGCCAGATTTGAGCCCTGACTCTGAATTTTCATGTTAGGACACTGGTCTGGCCCTGCTCTTCTTTAAAATCGCAAAAATTTCTAAGTGGATTGGAATATATCCTGCCCCCCATATCCTCTCTCCAAGTCCCTTCTCCTGGACCCTCAGGACATCCATAATCTCCCTTCTGCCTCCTCCCCCTTTTTGCACAGCCTGGGGTCTCCAGGGCCTTATTCACATGCTCTTTTGCATGGTCAGCCCCAGAGTTGTTTTGTTTGCTAGATCTGTCCGGCCACCCCCTATAGCACCATGGTAATAATTCTCAATTGGGGGGAAATTTTGTTCTTAGGGGACATTTGGCAATGCTTGCAATATTTTTGGTTCTCACAACTGATGGGAGAGGGTTGCAACTGGCTTCTAAGAATTCCTCTAAACATCCCACAATGCACAGGGCACCTCCCACAACAGAGAATGGTCTGGACCCAACTGCCAATAGTTCTGGGGTTGAGAAGCCCACTTGACGGTGGTCATCTGAGGGAGAGAACTTGGCTGGGTCACCCTTGCATCTTCCAGCTTCACAGAGTGCCTCACAGGCTCCGCTGCTCAGCAAATCATTCTCTCATATGTAAATGGCTGAAAAAGATGAACGTCCCTCATGATTGAGCCAATATTTTCCTTTCTTGCTTCAAATCCTAAGAATGAACACTCTTCCAACAGCTTGGTTGGCATATCATTCCATACCAGACTTACGTTGGATATCAAGGAGGGTTCAAAAGCAGTGGCGACATGACTGAGTTTATTACTGAACAAGAAACACTGGAGATTTGGTGTCTTAGCTAACCTCTTGGGCATAATTTTGCAGCTGGTCTAGTTTGTGACTTCCCAGAGAATTTTGTCAGTAGCCCTTGGGTGGGTGGACTAGCTTTCACCATCCACCTTTCTCCAACCTCAGCTGACCCACCCTGATCTCAAATGATCTCCAGACACTTGGCTCTTATCTTATGTCTTTAAGATAGAACAGGCCTAGGAGAGCCAACCTTCCCATTCTCCTGTGTAATGAGTTGAGCAGTACCCACCCCTGCCCCTGACCCAGAAAAAATATGTCTAAATCCTAAGCCTCCAGTAATTATGGCTGTGACCTTATTTGGAAAAAGAGTCTTCACAGATGTAATTAAGGTAGGGATCTTCAGATGAGATCAGCTTGGATTAGGGTGGGTCTCAAATCCAATGACTTATGTCCTTATAGAAGAAAGGTAGAGAGAAACTTGGCACACAGAGACACAGCAGAGAGAAGGCAAGAGGAAGATAGAGACAGAGGCTGGAGTGTCTACAAAGCAAGGAATGCCGAGGATTCTAGGAAGCCCGGGAAACTAGGAGAGTGATGCGATGCAGATTCTCCCTGTTATGATTAATTTTATATGTCAGCTTGTATGTACTATGGGGTTCCCAGATATCTGATTAATCATTACTTCCGGGTGTGTTTGTGAGTGTTTCTGGAAGAGATTAGCATTCAAACCAGTGGGCTCAATAAAGCAGATTGCTCCCCTTAGTGTGGATGTTCTAGGTAGAACAAAAGAAAGAAGGATTGAGGATTCACCCCTTTGCCCGAATGCTGAGCTGGGACATTTTCTTTTGTTCTTGGACTGAGACTTTGCTCCCATTTGGACTCCAGTTGAACCATAGCACAGGTTACCTGAGTCTTCAGCTTGTGGGTGGGAGATGGTGGGACACATCAGCCTCTATAATCAGTGAGTTAATTCCTGTGTCTTATTTCTCTGGAGAACCCTGACTAGTACATTCTCTAAGAGCCTTGAGAAAGAATCAACCCTGTTGACAGCTTGCTTTCACACTCTTCTGACTTCCAGAGTTATGTAATTTATTATGGCAGTCCCAAGAAACTAAGGTGTCTGCAGATTTCCTCATCTTCCTGGGTCCCCTCTCCTGGACGGCATCACCAAACCACCTGGTGTTCAGGCTGCAGTCATGTCAGGGTTCCTCTCCTCCCACTGGACCGGTGGCATCCAGCAAGCTAATGAGTTCTGCCAAGTGTATTCCCTCAGCAGCTCTTCACCCTTCCCCACTACTCTATTCCACACCACCAGTGTCCAGCTAGAGGTCTCAGAAATGTCCATCTAGTTCACTGCAGCAACCTGCCCCATCCTGTGCCCAGTCAGATTACCTTCCTCCATCTTGCTGCTCTGAACTGGCACGCTGACTTTGCCTCTGCTTTAAACTCTGCATCAGATCCTCTTTATAATCACGGACCACTCAAACTCTTTGGAATACATGTCTTTCTTGATCATTAACCCCACAATACTTGGCCTTGGGCATATCTAGATGAACAAAACCAAGTATGTGCCTGAGTTGGGGAAGAGACCCAGATAAAGACTTCATTCCAAAAGAACTAAGCAAAGGGTAAGGAGTGGTTGATGTTACAAGACACTGACGGGGAGCAGGATTACTAAATTACTGATACAGTTTAGAGATGGAGAACTCTTCCCCTAAAGAAGGAGCCCTCTTGATGGCAGCAGGCAGATGAGCTAAGGGAAGAGAGGAGGGAAGATGGTCTGGCCCAGGAACCACCTGACTTGGGTGCTCTTGGAAGACTCTGACATGTCTTCCCACGGGCTGCCCCTTCTGTCAGAATACTTGCTGTTTCCCTTCCTGGACCTGACCCTCCCGGGTGAGAGCTTGCTTGACTAATCCCCCTTCCTTTGTCTAGACCATCAGGCCCACTTTTGCCAGGGCCTTGCCCTTTACTCAGGCAGTTTCCATTTTCACATTATGAGGTTATTTCTCAAGGGTGAGTGCACCCTGCACACTTGGCAGTGGAGAGTTCCTCACCTCCTCACAGAGGCATGGCTGTGCTCGGTTCACACCCAACCTGGGCCCCAGGCATGTGTCAAACTGTAGGAACGACACTGTTTTATCTACCCGCATGTGATGACTGTGAGTGCCCACTGAAATCACGGATGTGAACACTTCTTATAAATTCAAGGCACTAATGATTTGTGAGGTATGATAAGAAACAAAATATAATTCCAACAGTCTTGACTCTGTTATTGCTGGGATATTGAATTCAGTTTTGAAAGTTTAAAAGAGACCTCCTTTAATTACCTAAATATGTTACCTAATATATTCTCTAAAACGTGAAAACCAGAAACTGAGATATGATGAGGCTTTATTGGATACATATATACATATATACATTTGCAAATGTTCCCAAATATACTGGTTTGTGGACCACAACAAGCATGTCACTAAGTCTTCACCTGTTCACAGCAGATCCATTCTTGTAATGGTACCAACCTATCCACTTCTTTTAAACTAACGTTAGGTTGTTAAAAATGATCTGTATTAGCAAAATAATAATTGGCCATTCAGTAATTTTTTCAAATCCAAAATATACAAAAGTTGTATCTACTATTTTAGGGTACGCTTTATTTTTTGGAGTTTTTGTTTTGTTTTGTTTTTCCCATTGAATTTTTTCTAAGTGTTGAAGAAACCCCAAGGGAAATAAATGAAGCTGGAAGCATTGGCCTGTTTGCTCAAGCATTTTGTGGGGCCAGGAGGAGAGGAAGAAGATGATTTATTGGCTGGAATGCACATCCTTTCTAAGAGATAATTCCATGCCCTGAAAAATGTCCCTACAAACTCTGGTCCACGTCCAGTGGCCACAAGCTCACTAAGGGTCTTAGAATCATCTTCCTTAAAGCAAGCCTGAACTGGTCTTCACTTTATTCCACATATTGGTCCAAATTACCCATATCGAATCCCAGAGAACATTTTTAACTTCTTCCTGATAGATGTTATTCAGTTATTAGAAGTCAGTCACCTTGCTTCTTTTCATTTCTAAGGTAATCAGCTTGGAGCCCCAGGAAATACACTTGAGTGAATCAAGATGATTGCTTTCTTAGTCCTGGTGGCTCTCACCCACCACAGCCTGCTTCCTACTTCAAAATCCTGGTGGCTCTGTACAGATTCCCTGTGATGGCCAGGCCACCAATGTTTCTTTACAAACCCATGTGGATGGTGTAGAGTTACTTCTTGTTTGGCGTATCATGCCTGATTTCTGCCTCCGTCCACCCAGCTTCAGTTACTGATGTATTTTTTCTATATCTTATAGAGGCATCGCTCTTGGATGCTTATTTGTTCAGGTCTTCCAGGTTCTCTGAGACGATTTTGGGGCCAGGTAACTTATGAAGGATGCGCTTTCAAAACAGCTTGCACAGAAACAGGGTAAGCAGGACAAAGGTGGGGAGGAGCCAAACAGCAGTAAAGCTTCAGTGGAACCTTGACCTGATCTAGGTCCTTCAGGGCACTCTGGAGTGTCAACTACACCACACGGATCTTGTCCCACCTTGCTCAGGGGACCAACACACCCTGTTGGAAGGCTCTGAGGTCTTAAATGTTGCCTTACAGGTTGTTCAGACACAGTAGCTCTAGTAACACAAGGAGAGCCTTTTGAATAAAGTTTCAGAGGGAGCCTTTTGGAGAGGAGTGTGCGAAAGCCAGGGGAGGGGGCAGGAGGGCTGGGCAGCACACTGGCAGCCTTGGCTACAGTTCCCCTTAGTTTCCTGCTCTGTGGTCTTGTCCATTCCCTCCCAACTTACCACTGAGCGGAGTAGTCCAGTGTGAGCCTGACCCCCTGCCCTCCCTCATCCAGGTAAGCAGGTGGTAGTGATCTGAGCATGCTCCCATGGGCTGATTACTTTCCACAAGCATGTGGGCTTTAAGCTTGGGCTGGGCTCCAGGTGCACTTTGAGCAATTTAGTTTAGAGCAGAATGGCCATACCTTTTGTTCTCCATCCATTATTATAACTAAATTGGTATCATGAGTATTTTTTGGAGAGGGAAGTTTTGAGTGGCTTCTTTTTTTTTTTTAAATAGTTTATTGTCAAATTGGTTTCCATACAACACCCACTGCTCTTCCCCACAAGTGCCCTCCTCAATCACCACCACCTCTTTTCTCCCCTCCCCCTTCCCCTTCAACCTTCAGTTCACTTTCAGTATTCAATAGTCTCTTAAGTTTTGTGTCCCTCTCTCTCCCCTACACTCTTTCCCTCTTCCCCTCCCCCTGGTCCTCCATTAGGTCTCTCCTGTCCTCCTGTTAGACCTATGAGTGCAAACATATGGTATCTGTCCTTCTCCGCCTGACTTATTTCACTTAGCATGACACCCTCAAGGTCCGTCCACTTTCCTACAAATGGCCAGATTTCATTCTTTCTCATTGCCATGTAATACTCCATGGCAATGAGTGGCTTCTATTCACCCTATTGGTGAGAGTACACGTGACCAAACCCAGGGTTAGTGGACAGATAAGACTATATATTAGTTATATATATATATATATATATATATATATATATATATATATATACTCAGAGCCCAGGGGTCACTCCCTGCAGGGCCACATAGAGGTGGTACTCTGCAGGAAAGTGAGCCAGCAGGGGCAGTGGGAGACCCTGTGGGTGGTGACGAGTGGGCGGGATAGCCCAGGCTCCTGTGAGAGGATGTGATTGACTTGTTGGAGATGAAGCCTATTGGGTTGGAGCCTGGGTAGGACACAGCAGGCTTGTCTGATTAATAAGGAAAACTAGTCTGTGGGGACGGGGATACTCTCCAGCTAAGTGGGAGCCCATGTGGGGAGAGTGGGGCAGCTCACAGGCCTTTGGGACCCTGTGAGATTCCAGGATGTCAAGGCAGCAGCATATGTAACCTTAGTCCTTATAATACAGGGAGGCAGACTCATTTTGGGCATCCTGTTTTCTTTTATTATTATTATTATTATTATTATTATTTAAATTCAAGTTAGTTAACCTACAGTGTAGTCTTGATTTTAGGAGTAGAACCCAGTGATTCATCATTAACTTAACACCCAGTGCTCATCCCAACAAATGCCCTCCTTAATGCCCATCACCCATCTAGCCCATCTCCCCACCCACTTCCCCTCCAGCAACCATCAGTTTGTTTTCTGTATTTAAGAGTCTCTTTCTCTCTCTCTGTTAATGTTTTTAAATTTATTTTTGAGGGTGGGGGGCAAGGGGCAGAGAGAGACACACACAGAATCTGAACCAGGCTCCAGGCTCTGAGTTGTCAGCACAGAGCCTGATGTGGGGCTTGAACTCATGAACTGTGAGATCATGACCTGAGCCAAAGTCGGATACTCAATTGACTGAGCCACCCAGGTGCCCCTTTAAGAGTCTCTTATGGTTTGCCTCCCTCTCTGTTTTTATCTTATTTTCCTCCCCTCTCCCTATGTTTATCTGCTGAGCTTCTCAAATTCCACATGTGAATGAAAGCAAAGGATATCTGTCTTTCTCTGACTGACTTATTTTGCTCAGCATCATACCCTTCAGGTCCATCCATGTAGTTGCAGATGGCATGATTTCATTCTTTTCGATCACCGAGTAGTATTCCAGTGTGGTGTGTATGTGTGTATGTGTGTGTGTGTGTGTGTGTGTGTGTGTGTGTATGCCACATCTTCTTTATCCATTCATCAGTTGATGGACATTGGGACTCTTTCCATACTTTGGCTATTGTTGATAGTTTTGCTATAAATATTGGGGTGTACGTGCCCTTTCAAATCAACATTTTTGCATCCTTTGGGTAAATACCCAGTAGTGCAATTGCTGGGTGGTAGTGTAGTTCTTTTTTTAATTTTTTGAGGAACCTCTGTACTGTTTTCCAAAGTGGCTGTACCAGTTTGCCTTCCCACCAACAGTGCAAAAAGTCTCCCTTTCTCCACTCCCTCTCCAACATCTGTTGTTTCCTGAGTTGTTAGTAGAGATTTCTGTTTTCTAAAGCATCTGGATATTTGACCACACGTGCTGTTGGCCTAACATCTGCATGCTGGGGCACCTATCAGTGAAGCCATGGAGGGAGCATGCGTGAGGGGTTGTCTTGAGGTATGTGGGCAACAGACCAAGGGGCAAGCAGCAAGAACAGGGAAGAATGTGGCTGCGTCCAGATAAATCTCTCCCTGGAATGAAGAGCAGCGTGACTGCTTCAGTTCATGTGCTGTCACAGCCAATCAGGGAGGCCCGTGGCTGGCCTTTCCCAGGGACCCAAGATGGACCAAGAGGCCCCACATGCACCAAGACAGTGGTCACTCATTGGGTACAAAAGTCCATTTTTATCCATAAAATAGTCCTGTAAGCACAATGCAAATTTCATTACTGGTACACCAGGCTGGCTGAAATGCTTGGGTGAATCCTTAAGAACACTAGTCTTAGGCCTGATTTGTGATTTCACAGCTGTGGAGGATCGGGGCAGGGAGTCGGACTGGTTTTCTCAACATTAGCCCAATGAAGCAGGTTCACAAAGCACATCCTCATCTTGTGTACTTTTTAGGATGCAAAGTACAATATGTAAAGAAAGCCTTGATCTGCGGGGGACATGGAACCGGAGGGAAATAAGCCCTGCTCCATGCCAGGCGGGTGTATTCCCAGCCCTGGGTAGCGAGCTCTGCCTGGCAGACATCTCGGGCACTGGCGGATCTCCGGCGTGAAGGCAAAGGGCCACTGGCTGGCAGGCAGTTGCCTCCATTTCTTTCCCTGATGCTGATTCTCCATGGTCTGCTTGGCCTCCTATTTTCAACTTGATTGAGGTCTAGTTGACAAATATGATGGTAAGATACTGACAGAGTCCATGGTGACGGTGTCATATGTGCAAACACCATACCCTCCCACCTCGTTAATTAGCAAACCCATCACCTCGCTTTTTAAAATTTAATTGATTGATTGGTTCTGGTGAGAACATTTGAGCTCTCCTTTCTCAGCAGCAAATTTCAGTTATACCATACAGTGTGGTCAACTATAGTCCCCACGTGATTTATCCTCAGACTTTATTCATCTTCTACCTCTAGGTTCGTGCTTCTCACCAGCCTCTCCCTATTTCTTCCACCCTCCAGCCCCTGGCAGCTACTTTTTCTACTCTGTTTCTGTGAGTTTGACTTTCTGGTTTTGCTTTTTTGTCTGTTTGTTTGTTTTGTTTTGTTTTTGTTTTAAGTTTTTTAAATTTATTTTTGAGAGAGAAATAGAAAACAAGAAGAGGAGGTGGAGGAAGAGGAGGAGGAGAGAGTGAGAGAGAGGAGAGAGACAGAGAGAGACAGAGAGAGAAAATCCCAAGCAGACTCCTCACTGCCAGCACAGAGCCTGATGTGGGCTTAATCTCATGAATTTTGAGATGATGACCTGAACCCAAAATAAGAGTTGGATGCTTACCCAATTGAGCCTCCCAGGTGTCCCCATTTGGTTTTGCTTGTTTCTAAAAAAAAATTTTTTTTAAGTAGGCTCCACACCCAACGTGGGGCTTGAACTCACAACCCTCAGGTCAAGAGTCACATGCTGTGCTGACTGAGCCAGACAGGCACCCCTGCTTATTTGTTTTCAATTCTAGATATCCCTTGAAACCTCCTTAGGACCGTGTTGTGCAATGGAAGATTAACTTGATTTGTAGAAAACAAAGAGCCTGGTTTGTGTGGTGAAGGGAGATGTGGCCTAAGGATAAGGAATATTGTGATTCTGAGATGGACAAGCTCTACTTTGGGGCTGTGGTCACCGCGTGGGGAGCCTTGTGTGGTGGGAAAAATAGCATTTTTGTTGGACTGTCTGGGTTGCGTTCTGACTCCCTTTCTCACTAATCTGTTACAAGTTCATTAACTCTTTGCTCCTCAGCTTTCCATACTTGCATGGTGGTGATAATGAGGAGAGCCTTGTCACATCGAGGGAGGGAGTGGTTAACAGTAAATTGGGAAACATATGTGAACCTGCAGATGACAAAGTCCTGTGTAAGCATCGCTTGCTATTAACGTATCTGGGCCTCGGTTCCCTCCCTTGTCAGATATTGGATCAATTCCTGAGGTTGCTTTCAATTCTAAAATTCCAGTTTAATCAGGGGGACAACGTGGCCCACTTCTTTTACAGTGCACATGTGGTGGCCCCAATAGCTTGCAATGCATTACATTGAGAAGAGTAAAGAATCAAGACAAAGCAGATATTGTGTACCCTCAGAGTGGCACATGAAATAGAGAGGAAGACGGGCATATGAACAAATGAGCCCCAGGAGGAGTTGAAGGCTGAGGGCTGGATGCGTGGAGCAGGAACCCACTGAATACACGGCCACCTTGTCTCAAAGATCCTTATCGGAACTAGCTCTAAACCCTTGACATCAGTATCTCAGATTGGCATACAGGCATTTTGGGGGCCCAGTTTTTAAATCCCCTGTGGGTAGCATTGTGAGATATAGGGGTCATGTAGCAGAAGGATGTGGGTCTCTCTAAATGTTTGTCTGTTTGTTTATTTATTTCGAGAAAGAGAGCCTGTGTGCATGCACGAGTGGGGAAGGGCAGAGAGAGAAGAAGAGAGAGGATCTCAAGCAGGCTCCATGCTATCAGTGCAGAGCCCGATTTGGGGCTCCAACTCATGAACCATGAGATCATGACCTGCCCTGAAATCAAGAGTTGGATGTTTGACCAATGGACCCCCCAGGCGCCCCCAGGATGTGGGTCTTTTGATCCCCATTCTGTCAGTGGTGTTGTGCTCACTCAGCCTCCCAGGCACACGGGCAGGCTGAGCATCTTATTCAGAGTCACAGACTTGGGAAGTATTTTGGAGTTGGGCACATAGGTTCTCAGGGGACATCTGGTCCATGATGAGAAGTGGAAGCCCTGGGAAAGAGAGCTCTTATTTTACTATTATGAAATGTGTTTTCTAGAAGCCTTTCCTCTCCTCTGCCTTGTCTAACACAGGTTCCCAATCTTCACTGCACCCCAGCATTGTAAGGAGAGTGGACAAGCCTCTCAGCTGCACCCTTGCCCAGTTGAGTCAGACTCTTTGAAGGTCAGTTCATGGAGTCAATATTCCACGTGCTCCTGTGGAGATGCTAGCATGCAGAGCTGAGAACTCCTGTCCCAAGATTTCTTGTCAGCCTCTCCTGTGTTCGTCAGTTGTCAGTCCCCCATCTTGTCCCTGCAGATCCAAGCAGGTGCCCTTCCTGAGTCAGAGCTGATTAAGGCAGGCTCCCCTCAGGAGCTGGAGTCCACAATGGATCTCACTGCCCTAACCTAGCATCTGAGGCAACTCACACCCACCTGGCCTCATCTCCTAAAATTGTCTCCTTCCTCACTCTGCTCCCATCCCGAGGCCTTGTTTGGTTCATCCAATGCACCAAACCCATTCTTACCTGAGGACCCTGGCAGCTACTCTCCCTTTTGTTTGGGAGTTTCTTCCCTGTGAGAGTTGATGTTGGCTCCTTTTTAGCTATTCAGAAGTCAACTACAGTCACACTTTCTCCACAATGCCCTCAGCCCCAGACACTATCAATCAGAATCTCCTGTTTTATTTTTCCCACAGTGCTGATTACTCACTGAAATGATGTGCCTAGCTGGTGACAGTCCATCTCATTCCACAAGAATGTGTGCTTGCTGAGAACGGGGTTGTTCTCTGTGTCATGGGTGAGCTCTGGGGTGAGGTCATTGGCCCTCGTGGGCCTTCATAAATATTTACAACTGGTTGACTTAAGTTCACAGTTGTGGTTGACCTATCTCCCTTTTTAACCACTTCTGTGTTTCCTGTCCATTATCCCCAGTGTTATACACACAGTAGGTGGACACTCACTGGTTTGGCAGGATCTGTATAATTTTGGACATCAAGGGATGGTCCCAGAAAGGATTAAGGAGAGAGAATATTCCCATCACAGAAGCAACATAGCCCTTGAAAACATTTTTTCCCCATTTCTGCTGCATTATCACCGTTTGGTGGAAAAATAATTCTGAAACAAAATGTTTCAGTTGTGAGTTGTTTGTATGCTCTGTTACATTTCCTTCCTTGAGGGGATTTGTTAACTTCCAATGGGAACTCTTCCCCTGTGAAAAGTATTTAAATGTGCTTTTCAAGATGCGCTGGACTACAGCGTTTAGGTCAGTCCTAACCAGGCCCACTCCCTTCTCCAGCCCCTCAGCCCTGGGGGGTCTCCCTGAAACATACGAATGAGGTGCTCTCCAGAGACCTGGGTCTGACTTTAAAGTTTGAGCCATCTTGGCACAAAATAGAAAGGGATATAAATGAAAGGGACAGAAACAAAAATTTCCAAGCCCTAACCCTGGACCTGACCATGAGGAATGAAGGCAGAGCCACCTCATCCCTGGACCAGAGCACAGGAGAGCATCTGATCATACGCAGGATCAATCACATCTCCTTCTTTGGGCAGGCTCTTATCTGCAGAAGCAGCCCAAACTTTGACCATTTTGTCTCCATCTTGTAGTTACTTGGATGACTCCATTTCCTGTCCATTCTTTCATGTGACCTTCAAAAATTGGTCAGCAGGTTGGTTCTGATATGATGGTTTCTTGCTTCAGCATAAGGAAACTGGGACTTGGGGCACTTAGGTGACAAGCCTGGGGTCAAGCATGTGAAGGACCCATGAGCCATGGCTTAGACCATTCTCATGCATTTGCTGGGCCCATGGGGACCTGTGTTTGGGCAAAGGAAGGCAGCGAGTCATAACAACTGAGATTCACAACCACTAGGTCAGCTCCTCACCTTGTGCCTCATTAGCCCTGGGCAAATCCCTTCCTCTTCCTAGTGGGCAGGTCTTTGGTCTGGAAACTATGGGTTCCTCCTTCTGTTGCAGTGGTGGAGGAAGAAAGCTGGATGTGGTCCCTTTGCTTCTCTTCCCACCCTGCCTGAGGCACAGTAGTGCCTCTCTGACTTGGGGACTGACAAGATCACATGAGGCCTGGTCAGCTCAGATGTCTTCTTTTCTCTTTAGAGAGCAATGTGCATGCAGAGACATGAGGCTGAGGGCTCTTCAGGGCTCTGTCCCTGCATGTGGTGAGAAGGCTGCTCTGGGACACCACTAACTGGGACCAGGAGACAAGCTGGCTTCCCTCTGCAGTTCATTTAACAGGCCCATTTGGCCTTATCATCAGCTGATATTTTGGCCTCCATCTGCCTTGCCATTAGTCCAATTTTTCAGTTTGCTGAGAACCTGCATAGGAAAGAGGAGAGCAGTTTATTATTGCTCTGGCCCTGGCCCCCGAGACCCACAACCCAACCCCCACTTGACTAAGTCTGGACTTGTTCTTCAACTTCTGACCTTAAGAAAGACTTTCCATCTCCTTCCTGAGGTCTTCAAGGGGACCGGACCATGCTACCTCATCCGTCACTTCTTGTGTGTTTCATAACCCTTGCTGACGTGCTCTCCTTCTGGAGCTAACCTACATTCCACCTGCTGCCATTTATTAAGCCCATTCCCTCCAGGCTCATGGCACCCGGCCTTCAGCAAGGAAAAATGAATCGCTCAGAGTCGCTCTCTCCTCTCCTGCAAAGTCACCCTCTGCCTGGTATTATTATTTAGAGAGATCTCTAGAAGTGCCTCATTTGTTGGGTTGTCTTTCCCAAGCACAGCTGAATCTTGGGTTTATAGATTTCCAGAATTTGAAAAGAATACCAGGCGCCCGATCCAGATTGTCTTGATGTCCCCATAAGGCCCTAATCACTTAGAGATGCATAGGTCAGTTCTGTCCATCCCTTCGGCCGGTGAGACCAGAAGCACAGACTAGCTGCCCGGGATTAGAGATACACATGGTTTACACACCCTCAGCCCCTGTCTTTGATTATTAACCAATCCTTCCCAGATCGAACCATGCAAACCACATCACCGAATATTCCATGGACCTTTGTAGTGGTCCAGTGAGCTGGTCCAAGAGCTGGGCCATGCATTCAGCTCAAAGCCAGTTTCAGGTTTTGATTTTTTTGCTCTTCCATTGACCAGAGTCCTCTTCTTTGGAATCAGGCTATTCTTTCCTCCCTCTTTATCACTAACCAGATCACTCAGGATGGGCTGGGTCATGCTGCAGAGGCAGTAACCATACAACCTCAGTGTCCTAACACATGTCGCCAGGGTCACTCAGTGCCAGTTGATAGGACAGCCATGACCTCAAATATTGTGTCATGTCAGAGGGAAAAAGATACTGGGACGAATTGTGTGCAAGCCCTTAAACTTCATGACTAGAAGTGACTCATGTCATGTTTGCTCACCTCTATGGCTAACACAGGTCACATGGACATACTAACTTCATTGTGGTGGGGGGGACAATCCCACCATGTGTCTTCAAGCAAAGAGCTAGACACGCATGGTAGACAGCATTAGTGGTTCTTGCTGCACAAGCTCTTCCCTTTCTAGAAGAGGGACAGTCCTGCAAGCCATCTCTTAAAGGAAGGAAGCCATCCATGCGCATATTCTAATTTACTCAATTCAAAGGGACTAAACTTTGACCCAGTTAAAAAAAGTGATTTTCCTAAGATCAGGATGAGTCAATGGTCCATTTTTAACTAGAGGCCAGGTGTGCTGGTATACTTATTTATTTTTTTCTTTTTTGAACTCCCATGTCATGTAGATGTATTGTTTTGCTGATTTATCCATGTATCCACTTGGGAATATGACTCAATAAAACTGTTACTAATTTTAACATGAATGGCTGGGGAGCAGTGATACTATGGGTAACTATTAACAGGGGAACTATTTGTTTTAATAACCCCCTGGGCTTGTAAAATGAAAGAGAAGATGGCTTTCTTCATGGGAACACCTGTCTGCCTCTCAACAGCAATGCTGCATGTCCCTTCAAAATGCTCTGCCTTAGTTCCTGAGCCATGTAAACTGAGCGCCTGCTTTTGGGTCAGGGCAATGCTAGCGCTAAGACTGGAAGTGGGACTGTTGCAATAACAGCTAGCAACGGCATTGAAAGTCTCCTAGATGCCTGGGCTGTGCTACTTGTTAAATTTTCTTCTAATGATTTAACCTCTATGCTAATTTGGCAAGTAGAGATTGGTAGCCACACTTTATAGTTGAAAATATTGGGGGGTGCCTGTGTGGCTCAGTCGGTTGAGCATCTGGCTTCAGCTCAGGTCATGATCTTGCAGTCAGCAGGTTCGAGCCCTGCATTGGGCTCTGTGCTGACAGCTCAGAGCCTGGAGCCTGCCTCGGATTCTGTGTCTCCCTCTCTCTCTGACCCTCCCCTACTCATGCTGTCTCTCTCTCTCTCTCTCTCTCTCTCTCTCTCTATCTCAAAAATAAATAAAACATTAGAAAAAATTTTAAAAAAAAGAAAGTATTAGTATCACATACGTTAAATAACTAGCTCAGATAGTAAAACTAGTGATTAGAGAGAACAACCTTTATCATTAATACCATATCCATTTATTGGGTTAAAAGTCCCAGATTGAAATGATTGTGGTCACTTATAATTATTATTACTATGATTTTTAAGTAAGCTTCATGCCCAGCTCAGAGCCCTATGTGGGGCTTGGACTCACAACCCTGAGATCAAGACCTGAGCTGAGATCAAGAGTCAGATGCTTGATTGACTGAGACATCCAGGCTCCCCTGTTTATTTATTTTTGATCAGTGTTCCCTAGTGGTGACATGCACCTCCTATGGATGCAGGGACCAGATGTGTCTTGTCACCACACATGTCCATAGAGGCCAATACTGCACTTGCCATCTTATAGGTATTCCATAAAGAAGTTTTTATTATAGGGCCAGGCTGCCTGGCTGTGAATTTACGATGTGAATTTGAATCCCCGTCCCCCCCCCCCTGCCCCCCGTCATTTTGCTTTACAAGCTAGGTTTGAACCACTACCATCACCTTTCCTCCATAAGTTCCATCTATCTCTTTGGAATACCTTGGGTGTCTGCACACTAAATATCTTCATTTTAATATTTTTTATATCTCTTTCCCTTGTCTTGCCCTCTTTCACTCTCTCTCCCTTTCTATACCCTCTTTTTCTGTGTTTGCTCCTTCTTTATTTCAGTTATCAAGATATAGAAGTATCAGCTCCCGAACTCCCATCTGAAGAGTGGCTCATTGCTGGGTCATTTCATTCTGAAACGAGCATGCACACCTCAAGCCTGTACCAGAGCTCAGGGTTTGATGTGGCATCATTCAATCTCATTTAGTACCTCTGCTCATGTGTGCACTGAACATCCCTTTGATTATTTCATTCATCCCACGTGCATTTCATAATTTAGCTGTGGAATGTAATAATTCAGCCTAGCATATCCAGGTCTTCCTGGAAGTTGCCCAGCCTACAGTAAGCTTTTAGTCTGGGTTGTCTAGTGACTTGTCCATTTAGCAGCGACACCGTAATGAGCGAGTCTGTCAAGTGTCTACTGAGTGTCTGCTAGGTACTAGGCATTGTGCTGGCCACGGTGATGCAGCAAGTAGGACAACATGCCTTCCAGCAAAAAGCTCGAGATTACTGGGGGGGAAAGACACAAAAGCAGAATATCACTGGGCTTAGGTAACAAAGATGAAGGTGTGTCTGGGCCAATGGGTGTGCAGAGGATGACCCATGATTCAGTCTTGGTGGCTGTAGTAGAGACACTCTAAGGTGGCCCCTGATCATACCCACCTCTGGCACTCGGGTCCTCATGTAGTCACCTCCAACAAGGGGACCTGTGACTCCCTCATGTCCAGTAGGAAATAGCAACAGTGGCTAATGCCACTTGATTGTTTTACGTTAGAGTGCAATGTCCCTCTTGAGGTCCGGCTTTCCCTTGCTGGGTTTCAGGAAACAAGTGGCCGTGTGAACAGCCCTGTAGAGAGGCCCACGTATGAAGGAATCAAGGGAGCCTCGTGCCAAGAGCCAGAGAGAAACGGAGGCCTTCAGCTCAACAGTCTTCCAGGACATAGATCTGCCAACAACAGCATGAGAATCTGGAAGCCCAGAGTCTTCCCTAGTCAGTTTTGGGATGAGGATTCAGGCTTGGCTGTTACTTTGGGGGCAGCTTTGTGGAAAACACAGCCCTGCGATGCCTGGGCTGTTGACCCACATAACCTAGAAGATAGCACATGTGAGTGGTATAAGCCCCGTGTAATCATGCAGCAGTGGAGAATGGCCACAGCGCTGGAGGAAATCTGGGAGGGAGTGTGGCCTAAAGAATGAGCAGGAGGAGGTGACTGGGTTGCACAGGGGGAGTGGCTGCTGAGAGGCATAGCGTGGGTGGGGTTTGGAGGCAAGAAAAGGCCTGGGCTGTAAGGAGGCCTATTAGGTAGAACCCTAAGAAAATGCTGCCATTCAGTATGCGTTGATTTGCACCAATGCCAATTTCACCAGGCCTGACCTATTGAAGCAGCCTGGCAAAGGGGGTCCTGCGAACACTGACTTTGACTCATCTAACGTGTTGTTACAGATAAAAAAAAAATTGAAGTGCAGTGCTTGGGGCTCAGGTCCTGATCTCACAGTTCCTGAGCTGGAGCCCTGCATGAGGCTCTCTCCCGCTCCCTCTCTGCCCCTCCCTGCTGGTTCTCTCTCTCTCAAAATAAATAAACTTAAAAAAAATTAAGATGATCCATCTCTGTGAAATCCTCCCCATCTCCTTAAATTGACTTAAAATGTCAGAATTTCTTCTCCAGGGAATATTTGAGCTCCACAGATGCACCTTCACAGGGTCAGGGCAAGGGAGGATCAAGGATCACGGAGTGCTCGCCATCCCTGAGCCCTGTGCGAGCTGCAAAGGCATCCATTGTGTTTGGTGAACAAGATGGTAGCTTAGGGAGGCTAATTCGTATGCAGGGCTTAAGGTGCCAGCGATCTCAATTTTTATTACCTTATCACAAACCCGACTTGTCTATACCTACACCCCATAGCCTCTGCACCTGGGTCACGTGGTCCCTCCCCTGTGGGTGCGGCCCCAGCCTGCTCTGAGCATTCCTTCTGAACCTCACTCACCGACCACTCAGCTACTTCCTGGTTCTGGGTCTCATCTCCCATCTCCTCCAGGCGCTGAGGTCCGATAGGCCAACACCAGCACCCCAGCTCTGCAATTTACTGAAGCCCAGGTCATGGCCTCTCTCCCTTGCACTAGAGATTCACCACGTCCACTTCTTCCTGCAAATTCCTTCGTCCTTGGCTTCCAAGTCTGCACCATCCCCTTGTTCTGCTTCTGGCTTCTGATTGGCCTTTGCCATTCTCCTTCCCCTGTCCCTCCTCCTCTTTCCCTGTTTTGCCCCGAAATTAAATGCGGATGTTTCTTTGAGTCTGTCCTTCCTGCTGCATGTGCGCGTGGGTGTGCTCACCTTCCCTCCTGGATTTGACCTCCACTGTGGGCGGATGGCCATCAGCTCTGCGTTTGCAGCCCTGATTTCTGGGGACCAGCCACTTCAGTGTCATCACCTAGCACACACACAGGATCAGCTTCCCACAAACACCGGCTGCTGGCCCTCCCTCTGACTGTGGTTCATGCCAAAGCCTAGGCTGCCTTCACCCCCAGATGTGCTCATTCCTACTTATCCCTCAAGGCTCAGGTCAGACGTTGGCTCCTCCTGACAGCATCACAAGCGTCTAACAGGGAGTAGATTACCCGCCATGTTTCCACCTGTGTTCCCACTCTAATGGCATCACCTATTTGTGACTGCTTCTCATTTGTATGTAAGCTTCCAGAAGGCACAGACTTTCTCGTCCTTGGCTCTTGACCCAGAGACTACTGCTGGGCCTTTCATTGACTTGAAAAGAACGATACAGCACTGGCTCTTTGCTGGCTGCATCCCGGGGACCGGGGACCCTGGATGAGCAGGTGTAATGGATCCTACCCTGGGAGAGCTCACATTGTGGTGGGGATTCCATATGAAGTTTACAACGCCCTGGGACTCGTGTTCAGAATGGGGTACCTTTGGGCTTTGGGGAAGTGCCGCCTAATTCAGACAGGGTGTTCGGGGAAGGATCCCCAAAGCCAAGGCCTGGTGGAGGGGTCGGCGTTAGCTCTTCAGTGCCTGTGGAGTTGGGGCTGAAGCCTGGGGACAGTGCGAGGCACAACTGTGGAAGGCACAGAGCCGGGAGGGCACTCCTGGGGAACAGTGACGGCGGCTCCCAGAACCTGATCTGAAGCTGGAAGTAGGATCTGCAGGGAGAGGAGGTGGGAGAGGATTTAGGGTCCCTGGTAGCACGGGATGGCAGGGAGGCTCCCACACCCCCAGGGATGACACTAGGCACCTTGCAGCAATTCAGCGAGAGGCGATGGCGCAGAGAGCCTTCCAGCTGAAACTGTCTTTCTGCATTTGGCAACGTGCCAGCAGACAACAGGCAGCGGAGACTGATGGCGAACTCAGGCTTCCCTCAACTCCACAGGGCTGGGATGCAGGACCAGTCAACACTTCCCATGGATGTCTGTGACTGAGACACGTCGACATCTGGTTCTGACTACAGCCAGCCTATGGCTTCCCTGCTTAATAGAGGCTGGAGCCAAGTTTTAATTAATCAGGGGTGCTGTTGGGGTCCCCTGTAGTTGGAATGGACTTCCGTGTGGGTTTTGAGTGACCACATGGACTGCAGGTTTCTGCTGGTTCCAGTGACAGAACGAGAACAGATGTCCCTGCTTTGCTTTTCTCACTTTGCCTTGATCAGAACCAATCAAGGCGTTGGGGCCGCTGCTGGGATCTGTGGGGAAATCAAGCTTCCGCTGGCCCGAGCGCTGTGAGACAGGAGCGCCAGCATTTCTGGAGGCAGCCTGCCTCCCAGCTGGCCCAGATGCAGCCTTCCTAAGGCGGGTAATAAAGGCAGACTCAGCAGGACAATTTAGAAGTAAATTTGTCTGTTTCTGGAAGTTCGGGAAAGAACCAAGAGAAATGATATTTATGTTAGATGTTACCTTTCCCTCTGTTTTCCTTCAAAAGTCCTGATGATTTCTTTTTGTGTGGCTGCCTGGGGATGCATTTCCAGCCTACCTTCCCCAGTGCAACGCTCTTTGTGGGTTGGTTAAAAGTGTAGTGGGGTGTGGAGGAGGGGCCATGGGCAGGAAATGGCTGTTCTCCCTCTCTGGGAAGAATACCCTTATAGTTCTTCCGCACCGCTCACCATTCTGACATCATCTCTTCTCTCCCCTCAACTCTAAGCTAACCTTATACCCTTTGCCTCCCTAGCCCTTGGCTCTTGCTTTTCTTTCTTCTTGGAGTGTTTTCCTCCTGAATGTGTGCATGGACGATTCCTGTTCATTCTCATATCACAGCCGGAACTGATTTCTCTTCAAGGGCACTTTCCTTGATTGTGAAAGTTAATTTGATACATCAACTTGGCTGACCCAAATATGTGGTCATACGTTATCCTGGATGTGTGCCGAGGCTGTGTTTTGTGGGTTAGATTAACACTTAAGTTGACGGACTTTGAGTAAGGTAGATTGCCCTATGTCATGTGGATGGGCCTCATCTCATCAGTTGAAGTTTTTAATAGCACAAAGATTACCCTCTCCAGCAAGAGCCAATTTTGCCAGTCAACAGCACTGGGACTTGAACCATGACAACAGTTCTTCCCTTCTTCCCTGAGTCTTCAGCCTACCGGCCCACCCTGAAGGTTTTGGACTTGCCAACTACCATAAATATGTGAACCACTGCCTTAGAATAAATCTCTCTTTCTCTATTTATACACACACACACATACACACATATACATATACACATACATACATACACACATGCACACATGCACACATCTTACTCTTACTGGTTCTTTCTCTGGAGAACCCTGACCAATACACTGATCATCCCGCCCAAAGTCTTGCCACCAGTTGCTCTGCTTGATCACTGCCCTGTTTCTGTGTCATAAGATTTGTTGCCACTTCCAATTATCTTGTTTACTCATCTGTTTCCTCATTTACTACCTCTTTCCCCCAGTAGAATGTACACTCCCATAGGTCAGGCACCTTGAGTGCCCTGTGGATGGTTCTAACTCCAGAACCTAACACGATCTTTGGCACATGAATGATACTCAGTAAATAATAAACGGAAACAGATGAAAGTCTTTTATGTTAAAAGCAAGCTCTCAGACAAAAGTTTCTACACAAATGTTCACAGTGGGGTTGTTTCTAACAGCCCCAAAGTGGAGACAACTCACCATGTCCACTAGTTGAGGGATGGATAAACACCTGTGGTATATCCATACAATGGAATATCATTCTGATATAAAAAGGAATGAATTCTGACGCATGCTACCATTTGGTTGCAACTTGAACACATTATGCTAAGTCAAAGTGTGTGTGTGATTACATTTACACAGTTAATAGTGTGAACATTCATTTAAATGCAATGTTCAAAATTGGCACAGCCATAGAAACAGAAAGAGTAGTGGTGGTCTGGGGCTGGAGGGAAGGGGGACAAAATAATGGGAAGTGTTAAGAGGCACAAGTCTTCATTTGGGGGTGAGAAGAATGTTCTGGAATTTGGGGTGCTTGGGTGGCTCAATTGGTTGAGCGTCCAGCTTCGGCTCATGGTCTTGCGGTTCATGGGTTCAAGCCCCGCATCAGGCTCTGTGCTGACAGCTAGCTCATGAGCCTGGAGCCTGTTTTCGGATTCTGTGTCTCCCTCTCTCTCTGACCCTCCCCTGTTCACACTGTCTCTCTCTCTCAAAAATAAATAAAACATTAAAAAAATTTAAAAAAGAATGTTCTGGAATTAGTCCCAAAAGTTGTGCAACACTGCAAATGCCCTAAAAGCCACTGAAATTGTACACTTTAAAGTGATGAATTTCATGTTATGTGAACTTTACATCAATTAAAATAAGGTGTGTAGGTATCTATTCTCTCATTTAATCGTGACATCCACCTTGTGAGTGTACCCAGCCGTCAATACTGAGGGGAGGCTGGAAATGATGGGTCCAGAGTCCCCATAGCTGGTTCACAGTGAGTATTTAAAAAGAAAGATAGAACCATGTGTATAGAGGAAGACAGTACTTTTACTGAGAAGAGGAAATGGAAAGTTAGTTTATGCTGACAAACTGTGATTAGATACACACTAGAACAAACTTATTTATTCATGCATGCACATGCCTGGAGAAAGGGCGGGCTGGCTGACCCTGACCCCCGGGGTTACTTGTGAAGAGAGAAGTAGAATGGGGAGGAAGGTCTGGCTTGAATTTCATAATTACAACAGAGTCTTTTTGTATCACTTACGTATGAATAAATGAATAAGAAATAATTTAGTAAAAGTAAATCGTTAGACAGACATAGATTAGGACTAAGTCCTGCCACTCATATAAATGTTCCTACGCTGTTGACATAACTATCTTCAGTGGACATTTCATCATCAGTAGCACAGAAATCATAATAATAGCTGCTTTCCGACTTCTGTGGGCTAAACGAGATATTAGCTCACAGTTATTGAACTATTGGTTTGCATCATTCTCTCTGTCTCTCCGTACCTCCTCCCACCCATCACAGAACTACTAGTGAACAAGGTAAAAGTAATAAACATATAATCAGTGCCTCAAAAAGACCCTTAAATGTTCTCATCATATTTTTAAAATAACCTTCATACTGTGCTAGGTGTAGCATGGTTGTTTGTTTGTTGTTTCTTGGTTGTTTGTTTTTTAGCAAGCTCTGTGCCCAACTTGGGACTTGAACTCACAGCTGTGAGACCAGGAGTCAAGTGCTCTACTGACTGACCCACCCAAGTGCCCCCCCATTTTTTCCTTTTACTTTTATACAAATGCTCATAGCAGTTTTTTTATTTATAAGAGTCAAATCTGGAATCCCAAACTTCTATCAACAGATGAACGGACAACAGATGGTGATTTGTCCACACGGTGGAACACTACTCAGCAGAGAGAGGTACCGAAACACGTCACTACTTGGTTGTGTCTCTAAAACATGCCAAAGCCAAATTCTGATGAAGTGTGATTTATCTTTTCTTTTTCTTTGGCTTCTCGTGCTTTGGGTATCACATATCTAAGAAACCATTTGCCTAATCTGAAGCTATGAGGATGGATGCCTATGTTTTCTTCTAAATTTTTAATGGTTCTTCCTCCTACATTTATTTATTTTTTAAGATTAATTTTATTCATTTTGAGAACGAGAATGAGTGAGCAAGCAGGGGAGGGGCAGAGAGAGAGGGAATCCCAAGCAGGATCCACGCTCTCAGCATGGAGCCCAAAGAGGCATTTGATCCCGTGAACAATGGACTCATGATCCTGAGCCAAAACCAGAAGTCAGATGCTTAATGGACTGAGCCACCCAGGCAGCCCATGCTCCTACATTTAATGCCTTGAGTTCATGGTGCACATGGTGTGAGGTAAGAACCCACCATCCCTCTTCTGCGTGTCGGTATCTAGTCATTCCAGCACTGTTTGTTGGGAAGTCTATCTTTTCCCTACTGAATGACCTTGGTGCCATTGGTGAAGAAAGACTGTACACATTTTTAATTGGCTGCACTGAAAAGGTGACCAAGCTATCTTTAGTCTAGTCCTTACCAAATGCATCAAAGTCATTTTCATGATCTCAGTTTTATAGCTGAAGATGATGCAGCAAGGAGAGGGGAAGAAACACATCCCAAAGACACAAGTCTGGTCAGAGACAGAATTGGGATGAAAATCCAGCTTCCTGGACCTGTACTTTGTTGTTCTGGTATATGGGTTACGCGCATCTAGGTCAATGACTATTTTATTAAAAACCGTTCTGCATTATTTCAAATGAAGAGAAATGAGGAAAACTCTTTCGCATTTTCTACAGTTCTTGAGAGTTGAGACTACACTTTCAATTTCAAAATAGTAATAACATATAATTTGAGAGAGAGAGAGAAAGTGTATGTGAGCCACAGAGAGGGACAGAGGGAGATGGAGAGAAGCTGGAGATATTTCTAAGACTGCTCTAATACACTAAATCCTCTTGTCCTCACTATGACCTTATAGGGGAGACACTTTTGTCTTTATTTCATACATCAAGAGAAGAAGGCAGGCAAGGTGAGGAAATGAGCTCAGGATCACGCAGCTGGTGCGCGTGGCCAAGCTGGATTCAAAGCAGGCAGTCTGGCTCTGAGTCTGGTTTTCACGCCACAGTCAAGTCCTTGCTTGATGAAGGAAACATGTGCCTTTCTCTTTTAAAGTCCAAAGCCTTACACAGGGCTCAGTAGTGGGCTCTCCGTTTCCTTGGCCCTGGGTCAACCCGCAGCTCACCTTCTCATGACCTCTACCGGAGAAAAGGCACCACTAAAATCAGAAAGAAACAAGGAACCGAGAACAAAAAACAAGTCCCTCAAACCCCAGCAGCCCAGAGCGTTTCCAGGCTCATATATTCCTTCATCAAATATGAAGTGTTTTGGTCACTGGGCCATAGTTGACATCAGGCTGGGCACAATGACAGGAGGGTAGTTCCCGAGGGGCTCAGAGACCAGTGGAATTGAATTCCCTGAAGTGCTGGGGCTCCACGATGGAAACACAGGACCACAGGGAGAGTATGGGTGTTGGCCTGGGCACAGGGAAGAGAGGCTCAGAGCTGAGGCTGACTCAGGATGGGGGCTTGGCTCAGGAAATGGACACATGTGCGTGTTAGGAATAGGCGATCAGAGTCATGTCCTCCTTCACCATTTACTAGCTCCAAATACTGCACTTCATGGGCTTACGTGCATTATTTGACTTCTCAACATCTCCCTTCTTAGGACTATAAAATGGGTCTGAACTATAGAGCACCCAATGGGAGCAGGTGGGGATTCAGCCAGGTAATTCCTGTGGTGCTGGTGACCACTCTTTAAATGCCACCTGTGTTCCATTGGTTCAGCCCGTGATGGTCCGGGGCATCCACCTGGAGGGAGCCTGAGGAGGGGTGGAGGGGCCTTGAATCTGCCCCTGGAAAGGACACGCTGTGGTAGGTGCTAGGAACCCACAGAAGGCGTTGTGGAAGGAGATGGAGGGGCCTCCTGTGTTGGGGCCACTGTGTCAGCGCAAGGGGTTGGGGGGAGGAGCTCACCAGTGCAGGTGCACAGTAAGGGGGCTCTCCTCCACAAGGCCAGGCTGCCCCACACACATGTTGAAACTGTGTAGACAATAGCCCTGCTCGTTGGTGAGGGAGGAGGAACCAGGAGAGGTGAGCAGCCGCTGGCTTTCCAGATCCAGCTGTGATCTCATGGGACTATGGAATGGAGGAGGGGACAGGGAGCTGGGATTGGAGTTGCGCCGAGCTGTCCCTGTCCACTTCCATGTCTCAGCCCACAGATGTGATTTCTTGGAGTCCGAAACAGGTCTCTGACGTCTCCATTCCCTTGCCCTGCCCTCTGCCTTGCGGGGGGAGGGGGCGGTGTGTGCCAGGCACGTCCATGGATCATCTCCGGGGGCCACTGTGCAAGCCCTTAACCACCCTGTGCCTCCCCTTCTGCAAAACAGGCCCACTAGTTGCACCCATGGCAGATGATTCTAAAGGGAACGGGGGAGGGGGACGGCCGAGGCCAGTGCTCAGCAAGGGCACCTTCTACTTTCTGTTCTCAGTGGTCAGAACCAAGTCTGTTCCACAGCAGACCTTTTACAAATGCTGTTTTGAAAGAAGGAGTTTAAATGTAGTTCAACTCTTCCACTGTGCAGGCCAGAAAGTGACATACCCTTCTTCTTCTAGGTTGGGAAACTCCAGACCGACAGCTGGGGGCTGCTCTTTGCATCCCTGCAGCCTTATGAGGAGACCTAATCATCTGTCTGTCTCCCTTTGTTCCCAGATCATCAGTTACCTGGCTTCCTACAGGCCTAGGAGTTCCCAGCTGGGGATTGCAGTAGGGACAGAAAGACCCATGGACTAGCCATTCTGGGCTCAGAGGGTGGCGGCCCATAGTACAGAGCAGAATGTCATTGTCAGCCAGTTCTGGCATGGGGAGGAGGGTCAGCAAGTGAGCATCTTGGAGGAGGTCAGAGGTATTGGCTTCTGGGTGATGCACCTGCTGGCTTGAACTTGAGGGAAGGGGCAGACAAGAGATTCAAAGGTCAGTGTTGACATCATCAGGGAAATACAGATCAAAACCACACTGAGATACCACCTCACACCTCTCAGAGTGGCTAAAATGAACAAATCAAGAGACTACAGATGCTGGCAAGGATGTGGAGAAATGGGCACCCTCCTACACTGTTGGTGGCAATGTAAACTGGTGCAGCCTCTGTGGAAACCAGTGTGGAGGTTCCTCAGAAAACTATCAATAGAACTCCCCTATGGCCCAGCAATAGCACTGCTAGGGATTTATCCAAGGGATACAGAAGTGCTGATGCATAGGAGCACATGTACCCCAATGTTCACAGCGGCACTTTCAACAATAGCCAAATCATGGAAAGAACCTAAATGTCCATCAACCAATGAATGGATCAAGAAGATGCGGTGTATATACACAATGGAGTATTACATGGCAATTAGGAAGAATGAAATCTGGCCATTTGTAGCAACGTGGATGGACCTCAAGGGTGTCACGCTAAGCGAAATAAGTCAAGCAGAGAAAAACAGATACCACATGTTTGCACTCATAAGTCTAATAGGAGAAACTTCACAGAGGACCATGGGGAGGGGAAGGGGGGAAAAAGAAAGTTAGGAAGAGGGAGGAAGGCAAATCGTGAGAGACTCTTGAATACTGAAAACAAACTGAGGGCTGAAGAGGGAGGAGAAAAGGGGATTGGGGGGTGATAGTCCTGGAGGGGGGCACTTGTGGGGAAGAGCACTGGGTGATATATGGAAACCAATTTGGCAATAAACTATTTGAAAATTTTTTTTAAAAAAAGGTCAGTGTTGATCCAGGATAGGCCCATAGCCACCGAGATTAGTGCAGACCTGGAACCATGGACTTAGCATGCCAGCAGAGTGTATTTTATGGATTTTAGAGCCAGAATGGAGGAATTTGAATCTCAGTACTATCTCTTCCTAACCGTGTAGGCGTGATTGAGTTATTTAACCTTTTTGTGCCTTAAAAGACTCACCTGTGAAATGGAGGATAAGTATACTATCTTTTTCATTGGGTTGTTGCAAGAACTAAAAACATATAGAGTGCTTAGAATAGCACTTGGCACGTAGCGAGTACTCAATAAACACTAATCATTGTTTTTATTATTATTCTCCAGGCTGGAAAGACATGGCCAAGGAAGACACCTTGTGCTGAGAGGGGAGCTCTGGCTTGGGAGCAAGGCCACCGGGCTTCTGCCATCCGAAGTAGTGTGACCTTCGGTTTTCTGTATCTACAGAGACTGAGTTCCCCTAGGACACAAGCTTGCTGTCCAGGCCCTCTGTGATCTTATCCAGCCACGGTCCCCATGTCTTCCCCCACATCCAATGCTCTAGCCCCGCTACTGGCTTGTGCCTCCCAAACCTGTAACTTAGGCCCCTGCACTCACTCTTTTCCAGTTGCTGTAGAGCTCAGTGTTCAACTCACACTTCTTGTGAACCCAGGGCTTGGCACATAGTAGGTGCTCGGAAAATATCTGCTGACTCACTGGTTGCTACGTCTCACAGCATATTTGGGCCTGCCACCAGGGCTCCGGCCTGGCGAGCACCCCCTTGGGTCTCCTTTGCTCTGGTTAATTCTTAGTCCTGTGCCAGCCATCCCCTGGGGCATCATTTCCCAGGGAACCCTCCCCCCCCCCCAGAAAGTCCCACCCTCGGGCTGGTGGTCTCTGCTACCCCTCAGAATCTACACCTCTGTGTTATAGTCAGGAAGCCCCCTGCAGCCTCACTGGGGAAGTAGTGGTGATTGAAGCAGAACTTGAGCGACAGAGATCTGGGGTGAGTGAGGCATGGAACAAAGACCCAGGAATACAAATAGTGAAATGAGAAAAAAAGGTTTTGTTTGGTTGATTTTTTTCTTAAGACTCAAAGGCAAAGCTAGAGTTGGGATCCGAGCTACTGAAGTATGTCTTCTCTCTCTGCTGCCTTTGATTCTGCATCCAGGCATGAAATGCAATCTTAGAAGTCTTTTGATTTCTGTTACGAACCCACGAGGGAGAGGAAAGGTGGATGCAAAGAGCAGGGCGGACATGGGGCTGAGCTTGGGGGCTCCACCACCACGGGCCTTAGCACATTCAGCCCCAATGAACTGTTTCGTGTCTCTGAACCCCCCACACTCCTGCGACTCCAAGGCAGGACCTGGACCTGGATCTTTCTTGGTCCACTTTGGATTTCTAGACTGAACACAGTGTGTACACAGCACATATATATTAACACGGTGACTTGCACCAAGAGTACATCCTGCACGTTCCAGCCTGGGAAGGTGGGTCTTGTGTGTCAGACGGGGGCATGAGCTACAGAGAGGTATGGAAACATGGTCTTTATCAAAGGCTCTTTCTGTAGCAACCAAAAGAACTCTGACCAAAGTAGCAAAGCAGGCACCTTTTTGTTAGTTTTTAAAGTTTATTTTTATTTATATTGAGAGAGAGAGAGAGAGATTGAGAGAGCGAGCGCACACACAAGTGGAAGAGGTACAGAGAGAGAGAATCCCAACCTGGCTGTCAGCACAGAGCCTGATGTGGACTCGAACTCACAGACCTTGAGATCATGACCTGAGCCAAAATCAAGAGTCAGATGCTTAACTTACTGAGCCACCTGGGCACCCTGGACCTCCAGCTTATTCAAATTCATAATTAACTGCCCAAGTAGCCAGTAGTGGCAGGATTGTGACATCTGTACATCTCCCTAAGCCCTTGCCCTGCTCCTCCCAAATTTGAACTGTTCTATGTGCTTAGGACTGTGTAAGGCTTTGAGGCTGAGAGGAAGTATAAACCCAGTTTCTTTTCTTTTGTTTTTTTATAGTTTATTATCAAGTTGGTTTCCATAAAACAGCCAGTGCTCGTTCCCACAAGTGCCTTCCTCCATGCCCATCACCTTTTTCCCCCTCCCCTCTCAGCCCTCAGTTTGTTCTCAATATTCAAGAGTCTCTCATGGTTTACCTCCCTCCCTCTCCCCAACTATTTTTCACCTTTTCCTTCCCCCATGGTTCTCTGTTAAGTTTCTCCTGTTCCACTTATGAGTGCAAACATATGGTATCTATCCTTCTCTGCTTGACTGATTTCACTTAGCATGACACCCTCGAGTTCCATCCACATTGCTACGAGTGGCCAGATTTCATTCTTTCTATTGCCATGTAGTACTCCATTGTGTATATATACCACATCTTCTTGATCCATTCGTCAGTTGATGGACATTTAGGCTCTTTCCATGATTTGGCTATTGTTGAAAGTGCCACTATAAACATTGGGGTACATGTGCCCCTATGCCTCAGCACTTCTGTATCCCTTGGATAAATCCCTAGCAGGGCTATTGCTGGGCCATAGGGAAGTTCTACTGATAGTTTTTTGAGGAGTCTCCACACTGTTTTCCAGAGCGGCTGCACCAGTTTACATTGTCACCAACAGTGTAGGAGGGTGCCTGTTTCTCCACACCCTTACCTGCATCTATAGTCTTTTGATTTGTTAATTTTAGCGACTCTGACTGGTGTGAGGTGGTATCTCAGTGTGGTTTTGATCTGAATTTCCCTGATGATGAGTGATGCTGAGCATCGTTTCATGTGCCTGTTGGCCATCTGGATGTCCTCTTTGGAGAAGTGTCTATTCAGGTCTTCTGCCCATTTCTTCACTGGATACAATAGCCAAATCATGGAAAGAGCCTAAATGCCCATCACCTGATGAATGGATCAAGAAGATGTGGTATATATACAATGGAGTACTATATGGCAATGAGGAAGAATGAAATATGGCCATTTGTAGCAAAGTGGATGGACCATGAGGGTGTCATGCTAAGTGAAATAAGTCAAGCAGAGAAGGAAAGATACCATATGTTTGCATTCATAGGTCTAACAGAAGAGATCTTGCAGGGGACCATGGGGAAAGGAAGGGGGAAAGAGAGTGGGGGAGAGTGAGGGACACAGATCAAGGGAGACTACTGAATACTGAAAACGAACCATGGACTGAAGGGGGAGGGGGAGGGAGGGAGGGGGTGATGGTCATGGTGGGGGGCACTTGTGGGGAGAAGCACTGGGTGTTACATGGAAACCAATTTGACAATAAACTATTATAAAAAAAAAAGAAAGGACAAAGCCAAAAAAAATAAAATTCATGTGTATTAAAAAAAATAAAGACAAGGGGCATATACCAGAAGTGACATAAGTTTGAAGGAAGGAGAACTGATCTGATCTTCACTGGAGAAAATTCCAAGAAGAAAGCAGGATTCTCTGGAATGAGTCAGCTTGGCAAGAGGGAATGGAGAGGAAGGCTCCAGGTGGAGGGAATGGCCTGAGCAGAGACACTGAGGTAGGGAACTATAAGCAAGTTTGAAAGCCCTTCCAGCCCGAGCCACATCAGTCACATAGCTGGCAGAGTGTAATGACTTGGGCCTGGCTTATTAAGCACATTTGAAAATTGGGCGAATTGCTTGATTTGGTAAAAAATTACATGGTACATTTAATCAGGCCTCCTTTAAGGAACAAATGTCATTAAACACCACTTAATTAGCTGTCCCTGCAGCCTGACTGGGTGAAAATTATATCCTTGACAAACTACAAAACATTTTTAAGGTCAAATATGGAGAATAAAAATACCACGGGATGCCCTCGGGTAATAGGACCATAAAAGCTTGCCTCATTTTCATTCATTGAAAAGATTCATTCTGGATTGCAGTAATCAGAGCTTGATGGGATTTCTTCCGAGCAGAATCTTAAGACCTAGGGTGTGTTGGTCTTTATGCTAAAGGAGTGAAAAATAAAAGAGCCAGAAGAACAGACACATACACATTCAATAATATACTTGTTTATCAGCCTGGTGATTTGTTATGGGAATAAAAATGTCTACTTGCTCTATTAACCCGGGATACTGTGGTATATTATAGCTGGCTAGGCCAGTACAAAGAAAGCAAATCAGAGAATATTCAAGAGATGAAGTGGAGGATGTCATCATTTACTTTACTGCATTAAAGAAACACACACAAAAAAAACATGAAAGTCAGGTACTGTGCTCACTCAGAAAAGCACGATAAGGGCACACTTAATAAGTTTCCATCAACTAAAACCAGCCTTGTCACCAGCACCACTCTATCAAGAAACTACGTGTTACCACCTGCCCGGAAGCCCCCCATAGGTGCTCTCTTTCCACCACCCTTTGCTCTCTGCACCTTCCGAGTGATGGCTGTCCTGACTTCTCACAGGAGAGATGGATTTTAGCTGCTTCCATGCTCTGTATGAATGGCCTCATGCAACGTTGGTTTCATTAGTTTAATATAGTTTGCGAGATTCATCCACGGTGGGGTCCGTACTGTATTTTGTTCTCTCTCCTCGCTATACTGTGTCCATTGGGTGAATGTGCTACAATTTATTTATATTGGCTTCTTTTGGCTCATGAATATTTGCGCAGTTTTTCATTTGGAGTTATTGTGAATATTGCTGTTATAAACTTGCCTTTGGTTGAGCATATGAGATGTACATGGGTCTAACTAGGCATGACGCACCTGTGGCTTAGTGTATGCACATGGGTAGGTGGAATGTACAAAACTTCATTGCCTTGTGACATGCATATTAGTGGGAAGAATATATATATATATATATATAATATTATATATAATATATTATGTATAATTTAGTTATTATATATAAAACAATTTAATTATTATATATAATAGTGAATCTATCTATCTATTATCTATCCTGTTTATTCTGTTAGACCATCAATCAGCTCTTGGAGCACAAAGACTCCTGGTTTACTTATCTCCCTGTCCTAGAGACAAAGGAACTCTGGGTACACAAAAAACTCAATAAATATTTATTGAGCATTGAACTCCAGTGACCTGGATTCTAGTTATTCAGCCTCTCTGGGTTTCAGTTTCCTCATCTGTCTGGTGGCAAAGCTTTGTTAATTGAAGGCTGTTGACTCAGAGGGTTTGGATTTCTACTCAGGGAAATGAGACAGCAGTGCCCCACTCTGCCCCTACCTTTATAGTGTGGGAGGTAGTAAATTTTGGTTTTCATCACACTTCTTATTTCAGGCAGCATGTACTTAACCTAGATTGGGACTCTGACATGATAACCCCCCAACAGAGAAAGTGTGCTAATTGCAATCAGCAAAATCAAGCCCTAATTAAATGCTAGCAAATTGTTCTGTTAGTGGAAAAAGCATTTTCTTCTTTCTTCTGGTCATCGCCTTTCCCATCCCACCCCTACCCCCAGAAGTCCCCAGGCGATATTTTTGCGTGTTTTGCTTCATTTTGAAGTGTTGACCGAATACATTCTTCTCTTCATTTAAAATAACACATAATCCCAATGATGTAAACTAGTAGATGTGATTTGAACACAGTTTCTCTTTTTAAAAATTGAGATTTCATATAATTTGTTCATGCATTTGACTCCCCTGTCTCTTTAGTGAAGAGTGGAAAATAGGATTTATTTAGTTAGATCCTGATGGGCTCAGAGCTCAGGGGATGATTCCCAACCAGGTAATCCTTTCTGAGGCTAATCCCACACAGAGCTGGTGTGTTCATTGAGTCAGGAAGGCACTGGCTCTCTTTGGGCTGGGCAGATCAAGGCCTTCTCGGAGCCTCCAATTCCTTATATATAACTTGGCGTATCTAGGTACAAGTATTTATGGTTTTTACATTATTCTCCAAAACTGGGTTTTTAAAGGGAATTTGGGGTGAATTGGATGATAGAATGTGGTAGGTTGCATTATTATTTCTGATATGGTCCCTTTCCTATGTCCTTTACCTAAGACCTTGTGCTTTTACCCACTAGCGGCAGAGGCTGTTGCTCCCCTACATCCCATTGATGTTGGGCAAGGCCTGAACCTTTGAGATGTGGGTGGATGGACAGAGTGCCAGTTCAAAGCCAAGACCATATAAAACATGGCGGGATGCCCTTCTTGTGTTCCTAACTTCCTTCATGAGGCCACTCTCTTGGACATAGTTGGTACTCATTCAGTCTGAACCCCAGAATGAACATGTGTCCAGTAGAACATTCCCAACCATCCCGCTGACCTGTGGGCTTAGGAATAAAGCTTACTGTTGTGCTGCTGACTACTGACACATTCAAGGAAAGCCCATCATTTTATCAATTAAAGCAGCAATGGCAAAACATATCTTTGCCTTGGATGTCCCACTCTTGGTATATAAGAGTGGTTGCCTATCACAGGTACTAAGAAACATTATTAGCATTCTGTGTAAAAAGACCTTGTTGAGACTTTTACTGATATTATTTCCCTTATAGTTAACAACTACTTTATGAGGACGGGGTATGGTCATTGCTGTTTTATAGGAGACAAAAATGATGCCCAAAGAAATCAAGAGGCTTGCTCAAGGTTATGTAATGAACAAGTGAGGGGGGTGGATGGGAGGTCATCCCAGTCTAGCTTGGAACCACTTTATTCTGCCCTCTTTCAAAAGTGTGGATGTGAAGGGTGGGTGAATGGTGTGGAGTGTTGCAATGTGTTCTCATGGAAATCTTGTGTGCAAGTGTAGGTCAGAGAATAGATAGAGCCAATACGGAGACTCTGGTTATAAAGCTCTGAGTATGAGGGAGAGGTTTGGATCGGACTTCTGGACCATGGATGTGGCAAGATGCTTGGTGCTTTCTGAATACTCAACTTCTGTCTGTTCCCCAGCCATTCTCTTGGTTATGTTGGGGCACCATGACCAGGTGCTGGCTGGTTAGATGTTGGCAGTTATATTATAAGCAACTTAGAAATATTCTGTAGGACTCTGTAACCCTCACATTCCTCCTTGCAATGTCCTTGGAAGCCATAAGTTTCAGGTGAGGTAGCTGCAAGATGGAAGCAGCCGGTGCCTCAAATCATCACCATGAAGACTGTCCCTCACAGGACTGTGACATGAGAGAGCAACAAGCTTTTATTGTGTTGACACACTGAGAGTTGGCAGGATATTATTGCTTCAGGATGACTACCTGTTCTGTCGTGACTAAAATATGTGATTTGCTTTATCAGCAGAGGGAAGAAACTCCTGGTTGTCCACCTGGCGTGGAGACCCAAGATATTCTGATGTCTTTTGGCAACAATTTAAAATGTGAGCTGATGTGAAATGTCTAGTATTCTTTAATCTCTCTGAATGCCAAGACAGAGGCATATTTGTACTGTTTTAATATTTTGTATACACTCCAGGCCAAATTCATTAGAACACAGTGGATGGATGTACATTGAATAAGAAATACAACAGATAGAAGGATGAATAGAAGGAGTGATAAAGACAAAGGAAAAGAACTGAGGAGGTATGATGGGAGATGGAAGGAGGGCAGGCCTTCTATCCTGACCCTAATGTCAGCACCACTGAGGCAGGAGGTGCTATTTCCCTAGACAGTGACAAGGCCAGTCATGATTGATGGTCAACCACTGTCTCTGAAGACAGAGTTCCCTGCCTTTGGAGCTGACAGCCATCCCCAAATCCAAGGATAACTGCCTGTAGACAACGCTTCACTTCATGGCTTTAATCTGAAGTGTTTCCATTCTTTGGGGGACTGTGCCAAGGGAGCTTTTAATAAAAATAAAGCTCCATTTGAAATAAGCATTTTTTAAAACCCTTTCCTCCCCCCCCCCCCGACTCATTCTAGAAAGGCAAGCTCTAAGTGCTTATAATTAATTCCTCACACCTTTTGTTCACTGAACATTTATGGAGGGAACTTTGAGGAGAGTTTTTATTGTCCCCTGGGAAGAATAATAGGGCCTGCAATGTAGACAGACTTGGTCAGGGAAGTGGGAGGAATGGCGAGTGACCTGGGCTGTGTGATCTCAGGGTGCTGTCGGGCCCTGGGCCCAAAATACCTCCTTTGTAAACACCAAATGTCAGATAATTTACACTCGGAAAGTTCTAGTTTGAAGAATTATAGGTAGAAATGATTGGGTTCTAGGCAAATATCAGTGAGATAAGCAAAGATTCTCAGTGACCTAGGCTTATAGATTTATAATGATGACATATATACAGCCTTTAATTTCTTCAAACTCTGCAATAGGCATGAGCCCACACAACGTACAAAAATGAACCTATGAGTTACGGCTCATTATTCCCATTTTATGGATGAGACAGACTTATGATTTATTGTGTTCCAGCTGGGTAGGCATGTTAAGCTGGTTCTTGTCAGGGCTGTCCAAGTGTGGTCCAGAGATTTTCTCTGCCAAACCATTACCACAAATAAATACCATAAAAACCACTGCCACCACCGCCATCACCACCATCATCATTACCCCTCCTCCCCCATCAACACACCACCATTACCATCCTCATCATCATCACCCAGGGCATTACTGTCACTCTTACCATCCCAATGAGCACCACCACTGTCACCATCCCTGCTACCAACACTTCCCCACCCCCTTTGCTCTCTGATCCCTTATCCCTTCCTTGACGTCATATACATGGAGAGCATCCGGGCTCCTTGTTGTTCAGCGCTTGGTCTTTGGAACAGTAGATTAGCATCATTCGAAGGTTATTAGAAATTGAACCTCAGGTCTCTCTCCACACCTACAGAATCAAAATCTGCATTTTAACAAGATTCCTTGGGGAATCTTAAACACAAAGTTTGAGAAGCACTTTTGTAGCCACCCGATTGTTACTTCCATAGCCTCCCCTATTGGGGAGATAAATGATGGGAGCCCAACAAGAAGAAAGTCTATAAAAAACTTGTGGTTTCAAAAATATTTACCACACAGGCAAGAGAAGCAGGGCTCAGAATGGGGGCTATGTGCTTTGTTTCCTGCTGAGGCGAGAGGACAGAATGAAACGAGACCTTGAACTTCTTTCTGCCATCAAAGCTTCAGCTCTTTTTATTAGAGCTTTGCCATCCCTCACCACCCAGGTCAGAATCCAGGGCTTGTGTTACGTCCAGAATCTTGGCCTGTGGGCACTCGGTGTGGGCAGAGAACACCGACACGGCACCAGGAGCCTGGAGTCCAAGTTCCTGTGGATGATACAGAGCCAGTCACAGGATCAGAATCAGAGGGACCCTCAAGCAACATTACTCCCCATGTGATTCCTCTCTCTCTTTGTAAAGAATTTATTTATTTATTATTGTTATTGAAATATCTCTTAAGTTTAGTTATTTATTGAGAGAGTGAGAGAGAGAGAGAGAGAGAGAGCACAAGCAGGGTAGGGGCATAGAGAGAGGGAGAGAGGATCCCAAGCACGCTCTGTGCTGCTAGCACACAACACCAATGAACCATGAGATCATAACTTGAGCTGAACCCAAGAGTCAGACACTTAACCGATGGAGCCACCTAAGCGCCCCTTGATTCCTCTCTTTTATATCATTCTGATTATTTTATTGCCAGCTTGAATCACTGTCTTGCATTATTTTGGCTACTTGTTTCTTATGGCTTCTACCACTAGAATGTAATTTCATGAGGCCATGAACTTCATCCATCCATGTGTGGCTGAATTCCTAGCATCACCGCATAGAAGGTGCTTAATAATAATCTGTATAATAAATAAGTGTAAGAAAATTGAACATAATTTATTAACATCATTTGTTCAAGTCAGAAGGGTAGGAAATGGTCTGTCTGACATGACGCTAGGCATTCTAATGTACAATCATTTATGCTAGGAATTATTGCCCTTATTTTTTTCATGAGAATGGATGTCCCAAGGGACAGAAAGGGAGAGAGTTAGGAATGAAAGATATTTCTACAATAACATGCTTCTATCCCTATCAGACCTAACACTTGAATCTGGGTCTGTTGACATTTCTGTGATATTTTTAGATGCAGGGAAATCAAAAGGAGGAAAGAAGGAAGGAATAATTTGTTCATAAAGCATAAGGCATTTATTCACTAAGCATAAACTCTGTGCCAGATAGAAAGGAAGACATTTCCTGGGCTTTATCTCTTTTAGTCTCCCCAACAACATCCATGGGACAGGTACTGTTATCTCAGAGTTTTAGTGAGGAGTCACTGAGCCCAAGAGCTCTTGTCTGGGAAGTAATGGATCTATATTCTGAAAGCAAAATGGCTGTACTCCAAAGTCTATGTTCTTTTCATGTGCCATTTTATCTTCTCATTCTTTCTTATTTAAAAAATTTTTGGGTCCAGTTCTGGGCTCTCTAGTGGTATATATACACAATGGAGTACTACATGGCAATGAGAAAGAATGAAATCTGGCCATTTGTAGCAAAGTGGATGGAACTCGAGGGTGTCATGCTAAGCAAAATAAGTCAGGCAGAGAAGGACAGATACCATATGTTTGCACTCATAGGTCTAACAGGAGAAACCTAACAGAGGACCATAGGGAGGGGAAGGGGGAAAGAGAGTTGGGGAGAGCAAGGGACACAAATCATGAGAGACTACTGAATACTGAAAATGAACCGAGGACTGAAGGGGGAGGGGGAGCGAGAGAAGGGGGTGATGGTTATGGAGGGGGGCACTTGTGGGGAGAAGCACTGGGTGTTATATGGAAACCAATTTGACAATAAACTATTATAAATAAAAAAATTTTTTTAACATTTATTTTTTTTTTGAGAGACAGATCATGAGCAGGAGAAGGTCAGAGAGAGAGGGA
>PJEM01012552.1:20650-38442 GCA_004023845.1 Helogale parvula | reverse complement strand
GCTTTTATGCCCTTCGTTTGCGGATGTTGAGTTTTGCATCCTAATTTCTGCATCATCCCTGAGTGTTAGAACTATATAATTTATTCATTTTTCTGTCTGTGCCAAGAAGCCCAGGCTGTGGGCCTGCCGTCCTGCCTCAGAGGCCTCGCCGGCCTGCGTGCTTACGGGAACACCTTGTACCTGACCTTACAGGTACCAATAAAGAGGCTCTATTTTTAACAGCGGCGGTTTGCATTTGTGGGACCTGGAGATGGGGGGCTCTGCCCTCAGGCGGTCGTGGGGAGCGAGGGGGCGGTGTGGACGCTGGGGGTATGTGGGGGTAGGAGGGGAGGACATGGCCTAGCGGGCCTCCTTCTGTGCAGGTCGCGAACTGGGGAGCCAGGGAGCCAGCCTGGGAGGCCGCGGGACAGGAGGGGCAGTCGGTCTCTCCAGTGTCCCCTGGGGCGGTCTTCTCAGACAGGGCTGTCTGCCCCGGGTCTTACCTGCTCAGCCACAGGGAGCTGGGGTCTGGCTCTGAGGGCGAAGCACCCCCCCCTTGTTTACAGGCAGACAGTGGGACGTCGCTGGTAGAGGCCTCGTGTGGGGCCCTGGGGACTGACGTGAGCACCGGAAGCTGCGGGACCTCTGTCTGCAGCACCAGCCAGACCCGTCTGACGTGTCCCCGGAGACTGGGCCGAAGGCCAGAGGAGCGGAGGGCCTGAGGTCGACCTCCCCCTCAGGAGTAATGGTTGACTCGAGTGCCGGAAGGGAGGAGGACAGGACAAAACCCGTTGGGTCTTCTTGCTCTAAGAGTCTGCCCCAGTCTGTGCCAGCCTCCCCTTACTGCATCTGTGGGGCTCGCTGGGTAAGAGGGCGGACCCAGCGTGCCAGGGCCACATCCCTGCGCCTCTACCTAGCAAGGTGACGGATGCAGATCACGTCCCCTCTGTACCTCGGTGTCGGGTCCCCAGCGCTGTGCGAACACCACCACTCAAGCTTTTCCGTTCACATGTACTTAGGGAGCGCCGGGGCGTGCGGGTCTGGCGTGCACATCTGGGACTTCCTCGCTGGTTTCCTATTTCTGCCTCTATATCTATGTTTACCCTCTTTCTATTATTTATTTATTTTTTTATTTTTTGCCAGTTCTGTCACTCTTTGGGTATCTGCCTCTTGCCTCTGGACAAGCGTGGATGTGACCATGTGGCTGTAGGGTCAGGGGGCATGAGAAGACCCCGAGCTTGGAGCCTGGCCTCTGGGGCGCAGCCCATCCCCATAACCAGCTTAGCCCCGAAGCGCCAGGCCTCGGGCTTCTCAGGGTATCTGGGCACATTCAGTGACCCTGCTCCCTTCCCTGACCCCTGGGACCCCTTTTGTAGAGATTGTGTCAGTATTCGTGATTCAAAATCGGGGTCTCCCAGGGCTCTGAGGCCCTGCTCCCACTAGCCCTGGGGTGCAGGTGGCAGCCCCCTGCAGCTCCTGATCCCTGGGGGCTCTGACCCCTTACCTGACCCGCCCACTCTGCCTCTGGGGCAACAGGATCACTTCCTGGTTTTGGCTTTTTTTTTTTTTGTCTTCAATTTATTTTGAAGGAGAGACAGAGTGCGAGCAGGGGGAGGGGCAGTGGGAGACACAATCTGAAGCAGAGCCAGATGCAGGGCTCGAACCCACGAACCGCGAGATCATGACTTGAGCCGAAGTCGGACGCTTGATCCACTGAGCCACCCAGGCACCTCCCCTCCCTTTTTTTTCTTTTAGATAAACGAAGGCAACTTAGGTTTTACAGCAATAAAAACGTGACTAATGTACAATCCATGGCAGCAGCATCCTCCTTACAGACCTGCCTCGCCACAACCTACCCCAAGGAAGCAGGTGTCATGGTGCAGACGCTAGAAGCGGGACCGTTTCCAGGGGCAGGAGGGCGCGCACCAGGTCACTGACTCCGGCCCAGAGGCCGTGCGCACGATCGCAGGATGTTATAAAAGCAAGGCTCTGCCGCCACCAAGGACAAGTGTCTGTCCTACAAGGGATCCCCCCACCCCTGCTCAGTTCCCAACCGTGGTCCCTGGACAGCGTCTCGTGAAAGCCTCACCACAGTGCCTCCCACGCACACCGCACACGTCGCTCGCTCACATCAGTGACACCAATACACTTAAAAGGTAGAACCATTCCGAGTAACGCGCTCCTGAGCTCATCCTGCTAACTTTTCTCTAATGGAGAATATATAATAGAGAAGAATGATGTTCTAACACATTATTAAACCTTCACTATTTGCTGTATCATTGGCAGGCGTTTGTATCATGGTTGGGGAACACAGATCTAGTTTCCTGCCACAGAGGGGAACACAGACACCCAGACACTAGAAAGTTTCGAGAAGGTCACACTCCTCACTTCCAATTAGAGGTCTTTCCTCTGGGGCCAGACTGGCCCGTTCTTCCTATCAGGAGAAACAGGAGGAGAGCTCAGGAGCTCCAGCAAATGTGACCGCTGTCCCCCTCTTGTCAGGTACAAGCAATACAAGTCATCTACCGAGGGACCCCTGCTTTTGTCCCGAGGTGGTAAGAGGACGTCTAGCAGGTACATTTGATGGTCAGTGTCTTTTACAAAATCATCTCAAGTGGGAACTAATTTTTCTTGGGCCGTATTTCCCTGTACCAGGCATGGGGAATCAAGTTTGTCCTGACCCAGTGAGGACCAGCAGGGGTCGGCCGAGGACTTGGGAGGAGACAGTGTATGGCCAGAGAGGGCCAGCCACCCTCACGACCTGCTGGCCCCCCATCTGTGCCCCTGCCAGGGAGGATGTTCAGGCAGTGGGGAGGGGACGAGCCATCACTTCTGGAGGGGCTCTGGGGACCAGACGGGAGAGGGGAGGCGCTGACATGACAGTATGAATATTGCTGCGGGATTTTTCATTACCTCACAGAGTCTGGAATAAAAATGGAGCACAAGAGAAGGTGCCCGGTGCGGCCAGCATAAGCTAGGTTGGTCGATACCCCTTTTTCCCCTCCCAGCAAAATTGCTCCTTGTACCTGAAAAACACAAAGCTTTGGGATGCCCCTTCCGCCGGTCGAGGCATGATCCAAAGAAACCACACCCGATATAGACACGGGGAAGAAACCATCATTTGAAATCTCTCCTCCGCTGACCCACTTCCCAAAAGCCCTCTGTGAAGCGTCTGGAAGTTGATGGCTTCCCGCCGCCCCAGCTCCCACTGGCGCAGCTAGAGCCTCAGAGACCCTTGGGCCTTTTCCAAAATTTCTTCTCTGATTTGGGGGTAGTTAGGATGCTCTCTGAGGACCTGGGAACAGAGGGAGACAGGGTGAGCAGCACCAGGCAGAGGTCTGCACCCCCCCCCCCCCCCCCCCCCCCCCCGCCAAGGCCTCACAGCTGCTTCTAATGGCTCACAGTGTGACAGACTTCAATGGCCTCCACAAATCTCTTGTCCTTCAAGTAGTTGAAAGCGAGCTTGAAGCCTGTGCAGGGGCAGAGAACACACACCGGGTGGCGATCATCGGTCGGCCCCCTCCTCACCCAGCTGTGCCCCTGCCGGTGGCCTTACCGACGGCGGGGTTGGCCTGATGACTGTACTTCCAGGCCAGCTCGTAGTTGGCGGCTGCGTCTTTGTAGGACTGCTCCTTCTCCATAATGAAGCCCATGTACTCGTAGGCCCTGACGCAGGACTGCACGCAGCGGACCGATCCCAGCACCGGGCAGAGCCGGCGCGGGGCGGGGGCGCGGGGCGTGAGCCGGCGCGCGCTGACCCCACCCCTCTCCGCCTCCAGCAGCACCTACCGTGCGCCCCTCTAGGATCCCCTGTGCGCGCCTGGCCCCTTTCCCCACAGCCCTCCTGCTCTTACCCCCGCGCCCCTGGACCTCACGAACCCCCCCCCATCTCTCTTCGCCCCCCGTGGGCCCCCCGCTCCCAGCTCCGTACACCTCCGCTGCCCCCGGCGCGCGCCCCGCCGCCTCGCCGGGCGCCCCCTGCCTTGTTGCAGTGCACGCAGCGCCGCAGCAGCTCGGAGGCCAGGTCAAACTTGCCGCCCTGGCAGTAGATGTCAGCCAGCAGGAGCCAGCCCCGCTCCAGGTCCTCGGCCTCGTCCGGCGTCCACGGGGCCTTGGCCAGACGCTTCAGCTGCGTGCGCGCCTTGGGGACCTGCTTCAGCAGCGCGTAGGCCTGCGCCATGGCCAGCAGGGCGGGGACGCAGTCCTTCTGCACCCGGGGCGGGAGGGAAGGGGGTAGAAGCGGGCGTGGGCGCGCTGGGCCCCCAGCCTCGCCCCCCACCCCGCCCGCCCGCGCGCCTGCCCACCTCGGCCTGTGCCATCTCCACGAAGGTGCCCAGCGCCGCCTCCACGTTGGCCTTCTCCCTGGTGGCCAGCAGGCACAGGCTCTGCAGCAGCCGCAGCTGGGTCTGGTCCCGGGCCGAGAGCGGGGAGAGGTCACGCAGCAGCTTCTCGGCCGTGCGCACCGCGTGCTGCTCTGAGTCCTTCCTGGCGGCGGGGCTGCGGGGTTGGAGCCAGAGCGCCAGGCTGCGGGTCACCTCATTTGGTTTCTACCCCACACCACCGCTCTCCCCGCCTTTCCCAGGGCCCCTCCCGCGCGCCCCGCCCTGAGGTCGGCCGCACCCCTACTTGCTCTCAGCCGCCAGGTTCTGGAAAACCTCTCCGCCCACGACCTCGTTGTCTGGGTTCAGACAGATCTGCACCATGTAGTAGGTGGCTCTCGGGCCCCAAGTGCTGTCCTTGCGCGCCTTGTTTAGGAACCTCAGTGCTTCGTTGGGTTGCCCCACGTGCCTGCAGCGGAAAAGAGATATAGCAAGAACCAGAGGGGGAAACTGAGGCCCAGGGGGTGCAGGGACACACAGGAGCCGCCCCCTGAGCGCTCAGAGCAGGACCGGATAGCGGCTCTCCAAGCCACCTGGCCTGAAGGTTGAGCTGAGCCCCGGCTCGCTCACTAGGAAGAGCCCGCTACACCTCATGGGGGGACCCATACCCCACCCCAGCGCACCAGCAGTAGATGCCTCTGCAGTAGTTGAAACCTGGCTCCAAAACAACACGGCTGGGCATCCTCTTGACCAGTTCAAAGAAGGTGGGGGCATCATCCAGTCTGCCATTTCTCCATAGCAGATCAATGAGTTTATTCCATACCAAAAAATTATCTAAAATAAGAGAGAAGAAATCTCCAGACTCTGATGACCAATAGCTAATCTCCAGACGCTGGGTGCTGTGGCCTGGCCTGGAGAAGTGATGGGACCAGCAGACACTGTCTCTTTGGGCTGAGCAGGGACATCCCGGCACCGTCAACATCTCCACCGGTCTCCAAAGTCGAGCAAATAATCATAATCATACTGAAAGGCAGGACTGACAGCGGCTCGCACTTACACAGCACCTGGCATTAAGTGCTTTTCCCATGCCCACCGAGTACCTCCTCTCCCATTTCACTGAGATGTAAAAGTTCTCTGTCACATGTCGCACAGCTGGTAAATGGAGGACCATGAGTTATACGTGGGCAGTCTGGCTCCCGGACCCAGGCTCCCGATGGCTGCCGTCTGCAGGGCCTCTAGGCAGAGATGGCTGTGGCCAGCAGGGGCTGTGGCCCAAGCCTCAGGTGTGGCCCCGTCCCCAGCACAGGGGCTGTGGTCCGAGCCTCAGGTATGGCCCCGTCCCCAGTGAGAGGGCGGTTTTACGCAGCAGTGAGTGGGAATGTAGCTACCTAACAGAGAATTTCTAGCCCATTCGGGTGGCTATGACCTCGGAGAGTGCGACGTCCAGTCCAGTGGCTGGGATCCGGGGACAGAGAGGCTGTGCTGGGTCCAGTGCCAAGCACTGCCCTGCCTGAGACCAGGAACGGCCCGAGGACTCGGGAAGGGCCAGCGTGTTCCATCGGTGCTTTATCAGTTTCCGGTCCCTCTGGGAACAATCGGAGAGGAAGGGGCTTCCTCTGCCCGGTCAGGAAGGAGGGGAGGGGCCCACCCTGGGGGGAGGGCAGCCTGGCTTGGTGGGAAGTGATGCAGGCCATGCCCGCTGGCAGTCCTAATGCAGGTAGTTACCTGGCGCTTTCTCCAGGACTTGGCGGTAGAGGCTGATGGCAGCTTCAGGGTTCTGTTTTCGAAACATCAGGTCAGCCATCATCTGTCAGAAAACACGCAATGCTCCGGAACTCCTGACACTTGGCTGGGTGTGGTGGGGAGGCTGGGCGGGCTGGGTGGGGCCAAGCCAAGAAGGTGGACAAGGACTTCCAAGGTAGCCTTTCCGGGCACTGGGCGGAGCTGCCGCAGGAGGAGCCCAGAAGACAGGGCCTGCTTGGGGTGGGAGGGTGCGGGCGTGAGGTCGCAAGAGGGATGGTGAGCCCAGGGGAAGACACCCGGGGCCCCGCGGACAGCAGCCTTGCTGCTTGCCACTGGGCCTGCCTTAGAGCTGCAGCTGCAGGTAGTGGAGGCAGAACTTGGCCCTGCTCTCCGGGGGCGGCCCTGGCGTGGTCTGGGTGTCAGGGAGAGAAGTCAGCCTGCAGGGGACTCCCCCCACACACCTCTTTGAACCCAGGAACCTGTCCCCCCTTGCTTTCACCGGGTGTGGTTTCCCCTGGAGCCAACCGGCCTCCTGGCCTCCCCTCGGGTTGGCCCCTGGAGGCGAAGTCGCCCCTGCGGCCAGCCCAGCCCTGCCACGTGAAGGGCAGCAGGCCCAGTGCTCCGCCCCCCCGGGGGTGGGCCGGCCCAGCATCCTCAGGGCCCTGGGGAGGGCAGGGAGGCGGTCCTGTGGCCCATACCACTGAGGCCGTCTCGTGGCTCTTGTCCGTCTGCAGGAGGGTGGCACACTGCTGCTCGCACAAGTCCAGGTGGCCCTGCAGCAGGTAGAGGCCCGCCAGCCCCAGCAGCACCTGAGACGAGGCCACGGGTGAGCGCCACGGGGAACCTCCGGGGCTGGTGTCTCGCTCTCTCCTGGTCCATTTCTGTTAGTTCCGCCTTCAGCTATGTCTCCGGGCCTCCCCTCTCCCCCCAGCACTCCAATCCTACCGTGTGTTTTACTAACCAGCCTCTGAAACGGGGCCTGGGCAACCCATACTCCTCCTTTGGCTTTGGCTCGAACCTAGCCTCCTCCTCTGGGCAGCCCTCCGTGGTAGTCTCTGGGGCAGGCGCCCGTCTTCCGAGTCCCCAGTGTGCAGACTCACACGCAGGCAATGCAACTGAAAGCCTGCGCGTCTGGCCCCCAGCCTGTCTATGGACAGGGACTCTGTCTCGCCCCCTGTGGCTCCGGGCCGAGCACCTCGCCTGGTACTTAGGAGGCCTCTCTTAAATGGGTGCGTGTTCAGCGAAGGCATGGCTGTCACCGAGCCCTCCCTCTGTTCTCGTGTGGACTCCAGCCACCACTGCCTTCTCTGGGCCACACCCCTCTCACCACTCGAAACCTCCTTGGAAGCTTAGTCTGGCTTCGTGCCCAAAGACCCCTGGCAGCCACAGCTGTCATTGCGTCCCCACCTCCAAGGGGCCCCTGAAAATGGCAGACTAACATGACCTTCGGCAGCATCTGCCCCGCTCCCCCAGGCATGAAGAGCTGCCCCAAGTGAGGCGCCCCAGCCTTGGTGCAGGGGCCGAGGTCAGAGCCGGGTCCCCACCCCGGGGGTCCCAGGCCCCTGACACTTGCTGCTTCGCAGGGAGGCACAGGGAAGGACCCGGCCTCTGCCCCTGGCCGGGGGGGGGGGGGGGGGGGGGGGGGGCGGACTCTGCAAGGCGTCAGGGCGCAGGAGAAGGCGCAGCCTCTGGCTTAAGGACCCCACCTTGCTGTCCTCAGGCGAGTAGAAGAGAGCGTCCTTATAGGACCGGCCCGCCTTGGCGAAGTCCTTCTCTGCCAGGTACCACTCCCCGCACTGGACGCAGATGGAGGCCGCCAGCTGTCTCTGGGCGGGGGTCATCTCTGGCTGCTCCAGCGCCACGCGCTTCAGGACCTGGGCCTGGAGCTCCATGGCCTTGGGAGACCAGGGCACGCGGGTCAGCACGCCAGAGCCCCACGTGCCAGGTCTCCGGCCAGGACACAGGAAGAATCCCTCCCCTCACTTCGGTGTCAGCAGATGATCAGAAAGGGCATCTCAAGTGCCCCTGAGCCAAGCTGGGCCACCCTTGACGGGCGAGGCCCCTGGCCGAGGACTCAGCGGGCCAGCCGGCTCTGCCTCTGGGGCAGGAAGAGAGGCGGAAGCCCTGGGACACAGCGCCCTGTCGTAACTGCACGCATGCACCTGCTTCCATCACACCTTGACACTCCTCGTGTCTAATTTGCGCCGGCCCTTCTACAGGCTAGGAGCAGCACACAGTAGGTGCGCAGGGCAGGCTGTGTGTTGGTGGATGCATTTATTCTGGGTGTTGCCCTCCTGGGAACTTGAGTGGCCGCCACCTATACCCATGACATTAAACGTTCAAGCGCGTGACCCGGGAGCCCCGGAATAAGAGGAATTGGTGGCGCCGGGTTGTCCTGGGAAGTGGGCACAAGTCAGCACTCGGCTTTCTAAGGGCCAAACAGGAGTGGGAATCCAGGGGGAAACAAGGGAAGAAATCCTCTCAAGCCACCAGAGAGTGGGCTCTCCTGCTAGAAGGCATCTCAGGGACAAGAAGCCGGCCCACCCCTGCGTAGAGGAGGGAGGGGCGTCGTCGGAATGGCCAGGAACCGTCCCCCTGAGGCAGCCCAGTGGAGAAAAGAGCTTCAGTTGGGCCAGGCCAGACCTGGTTCAAATGTCAGCTCCACCACTTCCTAGTGGTGTGACTTTGGGTACATTTCCTAACTTCTTGGAGCCTTATCTGTGAAACAGGAATGCCACAGTGCTTATCTCAAAGGGCTTCTGTGAGAATTAATAAGGAAGCAACAAGCCCCTACAGAACCCAGCGCAGAGCATTCGATGCCCCGGAGCTACTGGCTCTGTCCATTATCATCCCCACTGGCATCTCCGAGGACAAAGGCACCTTCTCACTCCCTGCTTTCTCTGCCCCAGCCGGGCCTGGGCCGCTCTGGGGCACCATCAACACTGGGGAGGGGGGTTGGGGAGGAAGGCGGAGGTCAGAGGCGTTACCGGGCCTCTTGTGAGGGCCAGCCCTGGAGCCTTCCAGACCTGCAGTCCCATCCATTCTTCCTTTTACAACCGGCACCAGGAAACGGCCAATAAAGACCCGGAGTCTGTTGTCTAACGTCGATTACCTTGTTCAAAGTTCCCATCACGTCTTCTTTTTTATGACTCTCGTAAACCTTTGCCAGCAAGAGCAAGCACTTGACATTGTTCATCATGGAGGGGAGGTCTTTGACTGCAACACGGAAACTCAAGTCAGTGTTCTCTGGTCCCTGGGGAGCCGGGCAGGGGGAGGCAGGGGACCGGGTTCAGGACCCCAGAGACCCGTGCTGCAGGAGGCGACGCAGGCGGGGCAGGAGGCTGGGGAAGTGACTCAGAAGGCGGCCTCACCAACGTCTCGTTCCAATGCGTGTTTCAAAACTTTTTCTGCTTTGCTGAACTTCTTTACCTTCAGGAGCAGTGCGGCCAGATCACAGCACAGAAAGTCCTGTCCGTTCATCTTCTGGGCCGCCTCATAATAATTAATTGCCTTAGGGCAAACGGGAAATTTGGCCTCAGGGTCTGGCTCTACCCCTGAGTGCCTCAAACCGGGGTCTCCTCAGTGGCTACTGTGTCTGAGTGTCCCCCCAGAACACAGAGGCCTGCGATGACAGGGTCCTCCCAGCTGGCAGAGGGCCCAAGCTCGGCCTGCGTGTGGGGCGGTGGTGGCTTCTGAATTCTCCGCCAGCCTCCCCCTGCCCTGAGCAGGGAGCTCGGTGGGAACGCGGCCACTCCCCCTCCCTCCAGATCCTCCCCCACTTCCCTACTGGGCTGGCCCCCCTCCCCTCACCCCAGCGAGCCTGACCTTGGAGTACTGATGGGTCTTCACATAGGCCTGGCCCATCCTGCTGACCAGGAATGCATCATGCGGGTTCTTTCTATAGGCGTCATCATACGCCTCCAGGGCCTTCTCTGGCTGGAGGGGAAAGTGTCCGAAGGTCTCTCTCTCCTCTCTCTCCTCTCCCACTGGAGAAGTGAGATGGAGGGGGCAGGCCACGAGGCTTTCACTCACCTCCTGAATGTTCATGAAAGCGTCACCCAGTAGTAGGCTGGTGTGGGGGCCAGGCAGATGCTCACAGAGTTCCCTGCAAAAGTAACCAAAACCTTCGCTTGACCCTGTGCGTCCGTCACGTTTCTGAATCCATCTATCTCCTCCTCTTCTTTCTCACTCATTCTGACATTCATTCATTCATTTGCCTACTACTTATTCAAAGCCCACTGTGCATGAGGGACTGCGCTAGCTACCTTAGTCTGTTATCTGGACCACACCAGAAACTCGACCCACTCTTCTGGCCGCCAGTCCTCAACCCCCAGGCTCCTGTGCATATATGCAGGCATGCGGCTCTTTCTAAAACTCCAATGTGACCACCTCACCCCACTGTATAATTGGTTTCCCACTGCTCTTGGCTTGTCCCCCCACCCACGCCCCCCAGCACTGCCTTCCACCTGAATTGCCTAGATAGAGTTTTGCTTGAGGGAGGGGCTGGGAAGGTCAAATTCATAAAGACAGGGTTTCTAATCCCACCTCTCCACCGTCCTGCACCTCACATGGGCCACATCAAGTCACCGGACATTCCTTCAAGGACAGGCAGAGGCAGGGGCCAGGGCAGAGGTGCGTGCCCCGGCTCCCACAAGAACGTGGCCCACGCAGGGGAGCCCACACAGGGTGGACTCGGTTCTCTGTCTTCAGAACTCGCCAACGGCCTGGCCCGACTAACGCATCATGCTCGAATTCTGACCCATGGGAGATTCTATACTTTAAAGTAGCACACTTGGAGGGTGCAGACCGGAGAGCCGGGTTAAACTGCAGAGCCTGGAGGAAACGCTCCCTAAGACGCCACTGGGACGCCGAGGCTGTCCGGGCGCTGCCGGGGCTTACCGGTAGCAGCCGATGTAGAGGCGGGTGTCTTTGCGGGTCTGCAGGTAGATGTCGGCCATCTTCTCCTTGGCTTCCACGTAGCAGGGCTGCTTGGGCGTGATGCTCCTCAGCATGCTCAGAGCCACGTCCACGTTCCCACTGCTCAGGGCCAAGTCCACGTTGGCAATGGTGATGCGGACCTCTTCTGGGGCGCCACTGAACTCGTTGATGGCATCCTGCATGACCTTGGTGGCCTCGTGCTAGAGCACGGGAACCAAACAGACCTTCCGTTACTGTCACCCTGGTGACAGGTGGCCCGAAAACACTTGAAATCTCTGGGAGGAGACTTAAAGCGATCCCTCCTCCCACTCCTGCCCCCAGAGAGAAATGAAACATGGAGACAGACAGGAGCACTGTTGTGCGGAAGCCCAGGGTAGGGTGGCGCCCAACCACTTGCAGAGAGGCTCCAGGGGCAGAAAGGAGAGACATCCCTTCCGGGTCCACTGCCACTATTCCTGGGGGCACGGCCAAGGTGCCCAGCTAGCTGGGGGCACAGACCCCCTGGACAGTTCCTGAGCACCTCAACGTCTGTTGGCAGTTCCTTCCTGCAGGAGACCTATGGATGCATCTCCTTGCACTTTCCTGCTTTCGGCCAAAGGTGTTGAAGTGTTCTGGTATTTGGCACGAACGGTAAAGGTCCACTTGAATTATTTCCTCATTGTATTCGTGCCCTGGGTTATCTTAACGAGGTTACTTTCTTTCCCTGTGTTGGTACTTTCGGACTGGGACTCAGCCTTACCAGACATTTTGTCCTCAACCTCTGCTTTCTTTTTGTTTGCTCGGTAGATTTGTACCATCCTTGCCCTTTCATCCTGGGCCCTTTGGATTTTGAAGTATAGACAGTTGAGGGTCCTTCCCGTGGTTTGTTTAAACCACTCTGATGCCTCTTTTCTTTAAGAGGCATGTTTATTTCATGTACAATTTTATTATCACGGATATATTCTTGGGTTTTCTGGCAACTTGTTTTCTTTTTTCTTTTTCTTTTTTTTTTTTTTTTGAGAGAGAGAGAGGCAGTGCAAGGAGGGGAGGGGCAGAGAGAGGGAAGCAGGCTCCAGGCCCTGAGCTGTCAGCACAGAGCCCGGTGCAGGGCTCAAACTCACAAACTGGGAAATCATGACCCAAGCCGAAGTTGGACGCTTAACTGACTGAGCCACCCAGGTGCCCCTGTTTTCATTTTTATACAGTGCTGTGTTTGGCTTTATTTCTGCCTTTACATGTGGTCCTGCTTTCTTTTCTTAACTCCTGATTAATGTGGTGGAAATCATCTCTCAAATTCTACCGAGAGTCATCTTTCTATTAAGAAACATTTTTTGCACACTTTTTTTCACAATCTACAAAGATGGAAAAAATTAGCCTGCTTATAGCAATGCCACCTTCTTCCTGACGTTTTTATAGGATATTATTGTTATTTTGATTTTGAGAATTTTATTTTAAGAACTTAGCAATTATACTGGCTTTGAGTCAAAATTTCTGTCATTATTTTCAATGTAATTATATTTAGATTTATTTAGATTAGTTCTAGGAGTCCTTTTATGCCTCAACTTTTTCCCACTTATAAAAACTTCACTTTCGTTTGTGTTTTAGTTGTCTGGATTACATCAGCAAGTAGATTTTTCAAAAAAAAAGTTTAATTTACACCATAATTCCTGAATTATTCAATTTTTTAGTTATTGGATTTTTTATACTGGGGGACACCCTTTCCCCCTCAACACTTTATAAATATTTTTCTGTTGTCTTCCTGAATTTGGTATCATTGAGTAAAAGTCTGAGGCCAAGTTGATTTTTTTTTTCTCACAGTGGGTAATCTGCTGCCTACCCAGATGCTCATCGGAATCTTCAATGACCTTGTTTTTGGTTTTGTTTCTAAGTGTTTATTTATTTTTGAGAGAAAGTGAGTGAGTGGGGGAGGCTTGCGTGAGGGGAGGATAGAGGATCCAAAGCAAGCTCTGTGCTGACAGCAGAGAGCCAGATGTGGGGCTCGAACTCACGAACTATGAGATCATGATCCGAGCTGAAGTTGGACGCTCAGCCGACTGAGCCACCCAGGCACCCCCAATGACTGTTAATCCTTGATTCCCAAAACTTCATTAGGATATTATTATCAGGATATTTCTTATTTATTTATTTAAAAGTAATTTCCACACCCCGTGTGGGGCTCGAATTCACAACCCCAAGCGGTGTGGAGCCTTCTTGGGATTCTCTCTCTCTCTCTCTCTCTCTCTCTCTCTCTTCCTCTCCACCCCTCCCCTGCTCACATGCTCTCTCTCAAAATAAATACACTTTAAAAAAAAGTATTTCTTCTATTTTTTTATAGCATTTTCTTCCCGAGTGTAATCTTCACTTGTCTTGGTTGTGATTGTTTTGTCTCCCGTCTTTCCTCCCTTCCATCTTTTCTTCTCTCCTTCCTTCTCTCCTTCCGCCCTTCCTTCCCTCCCTCCCTCACCTCCTGCCTGCCCTGTAATCCCCACACTGGACCCCTTCTGATCCCCGCTCATCCTCACGTGGGACCAGTTCCACCCAATCTGTCCCTCGCTCGGGAGCTAGGCGAGGGAGGGTCCGGCGCAGCTGCCCGGAGCACATTTCCCCTGTGCTTTGGGAGGGTCTTCCTTCTGGGGGCGGCCTGGATGAGAAGCTGGGGTCTCAAAGGGACCTGTGGCTCACCGTGGAGCCCCCCAGTCTGCAGATCTGTTATCTGAGCCAAGCAAGCTGCAGAACTCCCTGTCAGGTTATTTCCCTCCTGACTTTCCTCTGGCCACGTCTCCTAGAAAGGAGTCTGGACAGAGAGCAGAAATGGGGCGCTTTAGCCAGGGGTTCCTGGTCAGCGGTCCTGCCCTTCCACGGGCTGGCACGAGTCGCTCTGGGACTGCCCCTGCCTCTGCCGGCTTGAGCACATCTCCAGCTCAGAAGGTTTCCAGCAAATGCAGGAACCTCAGGCCCCCACTCGCTGCAGCCCTGCTCGCTCCCCCCCCACCCCCCACAGTAAGTTCTGAAAGGACCGGGACCTTGCTGGCTTCTCGCCTCTGTCCCCAGCTGCCACACGGTGCCTGGCAGCTAGCTGGCCCTCCATCAATAGCTGAGTAAATGACTGACTGAATCAACTATTCTGGGATGTGGCTGTTCTCTGGGTTTGTTATAGACGGAGATTCCTTCTCCACTTTTAACTCTTGGGTTCCTTTTGGCAGATTTAAAGGAGGAAAGTACAGCAAATGGGCCTCCACGTTCCCATCTCTGCCCACAAGGCAGTTTTTATTTTTTTAATGTTTATTTTTGAGAGAGAGAGAGAGAGAGAGAGAGCAAGCACAGGGGAGGGGCAGAGAGTGAGCAGGGGAGGAGGCAGAAAGAGAGAGACACAGAATCGGAAGCAGGCTCCAGGTTCCGAGCCCCATGCCAGGCTCGAACTCACAAACGGTAAGATCATGACCTGAGCCGAAGTCAGAGGCCTGACCGGCTGAACCTCCCCCCTCCCCGGCGCCCCCAGAAGGCCATTGTTAACTTTAAGGAGAAGGGGCCTCACGGCTGTCCCTCCTCTACACCAGGACCTTCACAGGGACCAGAGGCCCAGTGCCGGTGGCCACAGGGACGGCCCTGGGGCTCTGCTGACAAGCCCGCTGCCGGTGAGCAGAGCGGTGAGGAGCGGAGGCCTGCCCCGCCCCACCCATGCTCCCGCTGCCCCTTCGCACCAGGACGCCGGTGCTCCCTGCCTTTGCCAAGCCAGACCTGCCCAGGCCCCAGGGCTGCCTCATACGGTTGAGCAAATCATCTACCAGAAAACTGCGAGAGGACACAGTTCACAGAGGCTGAGGCCGTGGTGTGACGATGGTGGCCTCTCCCCCCCACTGTGCACTGCCACCTGCGACTGCCCTGAGGGGCCTGCGTCTCCGCCTCTGTGAGGTCCTCATGGGGACAGTGAGGCGGGCGGGCAGGGGTGGGTCAGGCGGGACTACGCGGGCTTGGATGTTACAGAGGGCACCGGGGCCACCGGGGCCTTCAGGCAGGGGAAGCTATGCACCCACGTGGTCAAGGCTCAAATAGTAGAGCAAATAAACATCAGCCAGAACCGAGGAGCCGGCTCCCGGGCTCACCCGACCTCCCGCGTGCCCCCGTCCCAGGGGACGAGAGCGTGGCCCGTCTTACCAGCTGCCCGTTCTTGCGGAGCGCATCTACCAGCTCCAGTAAGATGGACAGCCGCTCGCCGGGCTGCGTGGAGGGCCCGCGGGCCTTCCTGCCCTCTTCCGCCTTGCGAGCTGGTAATTTCATGATCATTCTCAGTGTCTTTATGGCTCCCGGGTAGTCCCCGCACTTGCTGAGGACCCTGGCCTTGATGAAGTGGTAGAGGGGGTGGTCTCGGACCTGCAGGAGCACAGAGGGCGTGGGGCTCCGGACTGCTGCCGCTGCTCCCCGCGCCCGGACCGGAGAAGGCCGCGGAACCCACGGAGCGGCCCTGGCCCTGGGCCTGCAGAAGGGCCCGGGGGATGCAGGGGGCTGGGGGGGCCTCTCCCAGGGAAGGCAGGGGCTGCGGCCAGCTGGGCCCCACCTGGAAGTTGTGGCTGACGCCCAGCTCCAGGCTGTGGGAGCACATAGCGACGTTGCCCTGTGCCAGGTAGACGTGCGACGTGAGGAGGTGGACATCCACGCACGAGGGGTCCAGCTCCAGGCAGCGCTGCAGGGTGCTCTGGGCGGTCTCCAGCTCTCCTGGAAACGACCAGCAGAGCTCCACGTCCAGGGGGTCCTGGGGACTCCCAGGACCCAGCGTGTAAGGGCAGAATGAGCTTTATATGTCCCGTTCCCCGGAAATACCCAAGTAGGCCGTTTTACCCAGTTCTGTTGTTTCACTCAGAGCCGCCCAGACGAAAGCCAGGAGGCCCAGACATGCTGTGACCCTCAGGGACACGGCTAAGTCACGTCGCTGCCCTGACCCAGAGCTCTGGGGACGCTCCGACCAGAAGGACACCTGACAGCGTCAGCAGCTAGAGGAGCCCCGACCTGCGGAGCACCTGCTCTGTGCCCAACACGCGCAAGCGCTTTCAGAAGGTCAGGGTTGGTTCCACGTGCCCAGCCCTGCGAGACTGGCAGAATGGCCCGTGCCTTGTAGATGTAGGACTGGAGCCCAGTTACGTAAGGCACTCCGCTCACCAGGGACAAAGTCAGCATTTAGACCCAGGAGCTGATGGCTGCTCGGCTGAGTCGGCACTCAGGGGCGAGGGCTCCCCCTGCAGCCCGGCCGCAGTAGTGTCAGCCCAGCGGTGGGGTGCAGACAGCTGGGGGGAGAGCGCCCTGCTCCGTCCAGGGCTCTCAGCTCCTGCTCAGGGTCCCTAACCGAGTCCCACACCCCCTGCTCCTTCCTTGCGTCCTGCAGAAATGCGCAGGTGTCACTATGGCAACCGGAGCCGCTGGAGGCCTCGCTCTGGCCCTACACTTGCTGCTGGGAGCGCTCCTGCCCTTGCCCTGCACCCAGGGGCCCTGGATGCCTGTGGGTAAACCTGGAAACCCAGATGAAAACAGGGAGGCCCACGGATGAAGACGGGGTGGGGGGTGTCTCTGCACAGTGTGACCCACGCGAGGCCACACACACATGCCATGGCATTGGGGACCCTTCGGGAGCCCCCAGCACACCAGAGACAGGTTTATCTTCCAGGCAGGCCAGGTGCAAGAGAGAACTCCGGCCTCGGCGGCTTCTCCCCCGTCCCTCCCTCTCCAGGACCCGGGCCTTAGATGGACGAAGCTGGAAGGATATTGCTCGGCCACCTCCCCATGATGCCCTCCTGACCACCTTCTAAAAACTGCAGGCTTGCCCCGTCCCATCCCGTCCCCGGCTTTGGTTTCCTCCGTGGAATCACTGGCTCCTAACAACGCAGCCCACCTCTGTGTTCTGGGGTCATCTGTCGTCCTCGCTAGAAGGCAAACCGCACCGAGGCCTTTCTGTCTATTCCGAGGACGCATGGATCCCGGGACCAGGGCAGCCCCTGTGCGGATCTCAAGTTCAGCCCCGTTAGGTGGCTCCGAGCAAGCGAGGAAGGGGCCAGGAGCAGGGCGGGCGGGACAGAGCTCTGCTGGTGGGTTCTGGGGAGGGGAGGCCAGGGCTGAGGCCCCCTGGGGAGGGTGCCTGTGTTTGTGTGAAACACCCAGGCAGCAAGGCTGCGAACCCGGCCAAGTCTGAACCGATGACCAGGTGGGGGCCCCACGGGCTCACCTGAGAGGTACTTGACCTGAGCCATCAGGTAGAGCGGCTCAATCAGAGCTGGCGCCACTTTGACCACGGGGCTCAGGATCACGGCGACTTGTTTAAGAAGTGGAGACACGATCTGGCCTGGCGCCCGGGGCTGCAGGAACATGGGGCCGGGCTGCACGGTGTGCCCCGGTCCAGAGGGACCCCCGAGGCACTCGAGCCACACACTCCCGGTGAAGGAGTCTTCCCTCACTGCACCTGTCTCTTCTCCGCTCTGTGGCACCTAGTGCTACGGCGTAAGCTGCAGAGGACGGGGACCTTGTTTTGCTCACGGCCGTGTCCCCAGGACCTGGCAGGGTGTCCGGCACACGGGGGTGCCCGTGACAGGTATTTGTGGCATGAGTCTTTCCCCAGCTCTGGGGGTGTAAGCCGGCAGGAGAAGACCCTGGCCCCGGAGGCCGAGAGAACAGGCAGCGAGGAAAGCAGAGAAACAAGGGGAGACTTCGGAGAAGACTTTGTGTAAACGGGAGCTGGTTATTGTCTGGGATGGAGGCGGAGGCGTGGGGCGGGGCTCCGGCCCTGGGAGCGGGGTCTGTGGACCACCTGGGAGCCTGTTCAAGATGCGGGTCCCCTGCCAGCCCCCCCCT